>OX328130.1:46765813-47048664 GCA_946811695.1 Gonocerus acuteangulatus | reverse complement strand
ATAGTCAAATTAGTGTTTTGGAATCGGGGTAACCCCCCCCCTTCCGGTGGACCGACTTTGGTGGTTAACGAACTTGTTCAATCGTTTGCTAATTGAATGCTATATACCAAGTTTCGTGACGAAAAAACAAAAACTCTGGCCGCTATCGTGTTAACAGACACACATATATATATATATATATATATATATATATATATATATATATACATATATATATATATATGCATATATATATATATATATATATATATATATATATATATATATAGATATATATAAATTTTAACGGGGGTCATTTTCGGTGTCTACTAGGTAGGATCGATAAAGATTTGAAGAAATTTTTCAAAAATTCCGTCATGAGTCCAACCTCAATAGCTACTTTCCTTCGGAGGAAAGTGCTAAAACAGCATGCTAGTTAAGATACATTTTCTTAATTTCTGTTATGAATTAGTATGACACGCCGAGTAACGTCTATTTAATATAAAGAAGGTATAGCTTGGCACGCCGGGTAACAGCTAGTAATGTATAAAATCAAAAACACAGCAGAGAAAATTAAGCACAGCAAAAACTATTCCTCGTTGTTGGAGAAAAAAGGGAGAAGATACCCTCGCCTTACCTAGGAGAAAGTCAAAGAAATTCCGACGAGTTTGGCAAAAAAAAATCTGCGAACCCTTAGGGACTTCCAAAAAAACTTAGGAGGAAGCGTCCACATGATTGATGCCACATGGTTGGTCTGCTCAAGTGGTAGAACCATCTCAGTGAGTTATTTCCTCTGATATTTTATTGATGACTTCATAGTCATTTCAAGATTTGGTAATTTAATAATTTGAAAGATATGTCACATTTTGTGTTTTCAACATTTTCATTGATTCACCTTTTGCGTGATGTAGTTGGTATTCTGTTGTGGAGTTTTGTTACCTTGAAATATCTCAATGTTTTGACTAGACATTTTGGGGGGAGTTTTTAAAAACATTTTAAGATAGTTGAATAATTGTAATTCACATACTTGGTCTCATGTTAATTCTATCTTTCGCATAAATTCGGACCGTAATTTTGGGTTCATTGCTACGAAACTGTAAATTGTGTGCCCATCTTATGAGAAATATGTGTTACAAAAATAAGCGAAATCGACGTGTTAGAAGGTATTTACGGTCATAATGTTTGCTTCCTTGCGACGAAATTCGATTGACGTAATGATAAAAAAGTCGTGTCTTTAGGAGTGGGGATTTACTCTGGAGCTAAATTATATATGAACCCCGGAGGTAAAGGCCACCATGTACATTTTTTTTATTAAATTGACTTAACATCATGCTCTTATGGTGGCTTTTTCGATCTATATAATGCTATAGGTCCCCATAAATAACAAAGATAAGGCAACGAAAAAGAAAAGCATTTCCCTTTTCATTTGAGATAAAACACGCCATGTCGACTTGTGATTTTGTTTTACTATGACGTATACTTTCAATTACTTGTACAATGTACAACATTTTCTTTTAACGGTTTCTATAATAACCAAAAAAAAAAAATTATAATAGTTTAAAGTTTGCTTTGATTAAATTAAATAATTGAAAATTTGCTCTCCTGAACAAATATAAATATGTGGAATGATGTCATTCACCATATTTCTCTGGGGTACAGATATTTTTAATAATTTAGCCAGCAGCTAATAAGTTATTTTTCAAAGAAAAAAACTAGTCTGTAAAGCGTTTTTGTATTTTTTTTTTTTTTTTTTTTTTTTTTTTTTTTTTTTTTTTTTTACACATATCTTTTTTTTTGATAGAGTCCTTAAGGGTTTGCAGATTTTTTGCCACCCTTTTCGGCATTCCTTTGAACATGCCCCAGAAAGGCCGAGGGTATCTCCTCCCTCCCCTCCCCAACATTCCACGAATAGTTTTTTATGTGCTCAATTTTACGGGGATTTCATTCTATGTAATATTTTCCTTACAATTTTATTGTCGGATATATTGTTATATACCTCGAAATCGGTTGGAAAATCGTAGTAAATGAAAAGCATCTTTTCCAAAGCTTATTAAATTTTCTACAAATAAGTATCATATATTATTTTCGATAGAGCAATCTGATTCCGAGGAATCGGTGCATAAATGAAGGATACAGTCAGTTTCCTGTTGTGGCGCCTAATATCTTGATTCGCTTTGAGATTTCATTTTACATTTTTCTCTAATGGTTAAACAAAAAATTAACTGTTTCAATTCTAGGCATTCCTAATGACACTAGAGACGATACGGAAACGTGCTGAGATGACGCGGTTCCGGAGCGTCGGGCTTTTAACACAATAACCTAGTGTTAAACACTACAAGACAGGGAGTGGCATACGGAAATCCCGCAGACAATTCCTTTCTCTGTGCCTTATCTGTGGAATAGTTTTTGTCCAAGGAGGTAGAAGGGATGAAGGAGGTTATAGAGGGTTGCTTTGTCTAGGGTTGGGGACGGCTACCTAGGGTGGGTAGTCCAGAAGGGCAGCAATTTTCTCTTCCCAAGGTTCTTTGTTTTCTCCTTTATATATATATATATATATATATATATATATATATATATATATATATATATATATAAAGCAAGAAACCAGAAGGGACATTAACACCGATACGCATGATTCTGGGGTTTCCTGGAAAATACCAAATCCAATCAAAATAATCATTTTGTTTTAAAAATGGATCCTAAGAGAATACGTAGTTAAATCTTTATTTATTTATTTATTTATTCATGGAGCTTCACAACGGCAAGGTGATTTGCTCACATAAAACTATATAAAGGGTAAAGAATATAAATTCATTATATTCAATTTCAAAAAAAAGAAAAAGAAATAAAAATTTAAAAAAAAAAATAAATGAGAAAAAAAAATAAATTAAAAAAAAAATATAAATAAATAAATAAAAAAAAATAATAATAACATTAATATAAAATAAAATAAATAATTAAATCAAACCAAATAATTGATTTTATAATGTAATGTATAGAATATAACAAAATAAAGAATGACAAATTGCGACAGTAATAAATAATAATTTTGTTTATTGCAAGATGAAAATCATTATTGTGTGTGAATTGTAAGGTATTTAATATAAAGACTGTATTTTCAATTTTGAAGCCTCTCCTGAACAAACCACGCTCTCTCTCTCACACACAGACACACACACACATACACACACACACACACACACACACACACACACACACACACACGCGCGCGCGCGCGCGCGCAAGAACATCACACACGTGCGCGCACACGCACCAAACATACATTTACACGGTAGGTTGTGTCATATTTTGTCATAAAGTTTTATTTTATGTAAGTGTTGTAAAATGGTAGCAATGTGAGGGCTTTGTTCGGAAAATAATTCAGACTTAAATCTTTAGTGTGAGTAGAAAAATAAACGCTCTCTCTTTCCAGGGTTACTGTAATGAGGAACTAACAGAATAGGTGAATTATTTGTTCTAATTGTGAGTTTTGTTTCTTGGAACAGTTTCCTTCATGTTCTATTTGAGCAGTGGAATGAGACTTAGAGACATTTGAAGCTCCAAGACCCGTTCCCATTGGCTGGCTGGTAGAAAGGAAGTGAAGGGTGTCTCGAGCAGTGAAAGCTGTTCTTCAGGCGATTAACTTAGGAAAGTTGCGGCTGGAGCCGTCCGGGATATTTCGCGGAAGGGAGAGGAGTGGGTGGAAGAGAGGTGCTTAGGTGAGCAAGTCTAGTCCAGGAATACTATACTTTGAAGGGTTCAGGATTGAATAATTTTGATGATGGAAATATATATGTTTTAATATATGGTAATAAATTACAAAGTAAAGCACTATCTTGTCCAGTGGTATCCAACCCAAATCGGTTAGTAGGCCAAGTACAAATTTAATAAACTGAAGTGGGCCGCATATATCAAAGTAAAAGAACATATTATTCAAAATATTCTATTATCGTACAACATTAAAAATATTTTATTATAGCCCGTTTAGTGAGATGGAATAGTTTTAATCCCGCATGCGCGAAATTCATAGGGAAATATTCCCGCCGGTTCCGCCATTTTTATTTCTATCACAATGAACAACACGCTACTTTAAACTCAATAACAACTTATTATGGCTCATTTAGGACAGGGGAAGGCTTTGAGAGGTCAGACAAGGGATATAATAACATTTATCAATGCTTAGCCAAAGCTAAGCCTAAAAACAATTTAAGCTATTGCCTGTCCAAATATATGGTTTAGTCGGATGTGCGTGGCCTATATTCCCCGTGCAGGAAATTGGCGGCTAAAGTTCTCTCTGATATAACCTAATCAACAGGTTTAAAACATTTTTAGCCTTAGCTTTGGCTAGGTATTCATAAATATTAGACACTATTTCCATTGTCGGACTTCTCAAAGTTTTCCATAGTCTTAAACGAAACATAACCAGTTTTTATAATGTTTCACGTATCATGTGGTTCCTTGAAATGTGTATTGCAAATGGTGGAAACATTCTAAAAGCTGCTTTGCATTTGATGTCAACATTTCGCGCGTGCGGAATTGAACGTTTCCGTCTCTCTGAACAGGATATAGCTTACAATTAATGAGATACTTGTTTTTTTTATTTTTTATTTTACTTAAGATTTGTTTAATATCAATCGATAATTTAGCTTTCCAATCCATCTGAACAGGCTTCAATAGTGCGGTCTGACGGCTCCTTTTTGTATATAGCACATCATTGTCACATAAAATATTGGCAGCCCAACACCTACTACTTCAGGAGTAAAATGCCTCCAAACTGACTAATTTCCTTTTGACCCTCTTTCTCTTCATGAATCACTCAAGACTTTCCCGGACTTTCTATCTCTCTCTTCCAGAGTTTGGTATATTTCTATTTATAAATATGAATAAGAAAGCATTCAAACTTCACTTATTTGTAAATAAGAATATAAATAAATTCGTATTCATAAGAAAAAAAAAAAACAGTCCCGTTACCGGCCACGAGGGCCTGTAGCGGCCTGAGGTGATACTATAAAGGTACCTGATTCATGACCATACGGCACACTAGGGAGATAGTGTGGTCAGAACTTTGCTCCGACCGTCTGATTTTCCCCTTGCGCCTTCGACTGCTGATCATTAGCACCAAGTTACCCATTATTCGGTCAGGGAGGCCGAATCCAACCCATGAACGAAGATACCAGAAGATACAAATCTTTAGTGCCTGCTCGGGATTTGAACTCAGGTCCTCCAGCCTATTAGACCAGTGCTCTACCACTTAGCTAATCTCGCCCCCTGAATTTAATAAATAAATAAATAAAAAAAAAAAAATGCATTGAAATTGGTTGACATTTGGACGCTTCAGCTTTTTTTTGAAACACGAAATGTTTGGCCCCACTGTGCGACGTTGCTTACCTTCAGTGATCAACGGGAACCCGTGCAACGTAGTTAAGGCCGTTGGCTATATTTGGTAATAGTATGCAGAGTTTTCGAGAGTTTTCTCTGTGAAAAGCGAAGCTGTTTTTCTCTTCATTATTATTCGAAGCGGAAAAAGTGAAAATATGTACATATTTCTTCAGTATCCATTTGTATTATGTAAGTAAATGTTTCCTTAACTATTATTATTTTATTTTATATAGTTTTTTTTTTTTGTTGGCTAAGTATTTGACGACTTTCTCTAATTATTTGTTTTTGTAATTACTGTTCATTCAGTACAATTCTTTAAACATAACATAGCCAGACCCCCTGTAAATATAATAGTAATTCACAAAATACAGTAAGTATTCATTTATTATTTACATTTTTATTAACAAATAAGTGAACTATGAATAAATTTGAATTCACATTTATAAATAGAACTATGCCCAATTCTGCTAGGCAACTTTGCACCCTATTGCCTAGTATTGCTAAGCTGTTGACCTTGATGCAACCATGTGTCGGTCTAGGAGTGATGCAATATCTCATCAAAACTCTCCATTATGTTCCTATTTCTTTTTATTATCTGTTATATTTTTTAAAAGTAAAAAGGAAAAAAATAGTCCTCTCGAAAGGGAAGGGTTAGAAATGACTAATATGGGAATAAAGAAATAATATGTACATATTGTAAGAATTACAGGATGTTGGAAAATTGATGTTCACAATGAACAGTATGAGCTCAAAAATGTCGACTGTTCTTTTTATTAGGAAACGTTTCAGGGGCTTATCCCCATGTCAAACCCTGTGATATTACAATACATCGTCAATTATAATTTTTTTTTATACATCACCGAGCCAGCTAATGAACTAATGAAATTATCTGCTAGAAATAGGAAAGTTTATCAAGAATCGCTTTTCTCTTAGCTGTTTTTTTTACGGCACATATACTACTATGTACATTAGCGTCAGGTTTTCAGCGAGTCCCAAAATAAATAGTGGAGAAGAGAATTTCTGCAAGCACTTCGCTAAGAAAACACAACTTCCTAAAGGGTGACTCAAACCCGCATCTTCAACGTAGAGATCCGCCACCCTCCTTCTGCTCTTCGTGGAAACCACTAGACGCGATTCACACTGGAGCTATACGATAAGCAATGCGACATGAGCAATATCTCATCACGGGATACGTTTTCTATCCGCGCAACACTCGAGTCCTCGCTGGAGCGATACGATAAGCAATGCGAAGTGAGCAGTATTTCTTCACGCGATACGACTTCTATCCGCGCAACACTCCAGTCCACACTGGAGCGACCGAAAAGCAACCGAAAAGTGTTTTTCATTATTCGTCGTCTTGGCTTCTCGAAGGAAGATGTTATTGTTGCTTACCGGTACTCATGCGCGCATGAAAGGAGAGGGTTGCAGCCCCCCCCCCCCCCCAATTCTGATTTAATCGGTAAAAATTGTCAATAATTAATTGAGTATTGAATTTATTTTTAAGGCTGCTCAAATTCAGGAACATAAATATGCTTTAGGTCCACCCACGAACCTATGTAATGTACTGAATAATACACAGTCTTCTTTTTCGTACATAGTCACCGCGCATGCGCGGACACTCTTTTTTGTAACTTTTTTTTCAGTTTAGTCATCGCTAAAGCATATTTATGCTAAAACTTTTCGGTTACTCATCGTATGGACTGTCGTATCACTCCAGTGTGGACTGGAGTGTTGCGCCGATAGAAATCGTATCGCGTGATAAAAGATTGCTTTTAGTAGAGTTTACAAAATTCTAGGTCTCTTCGATTCGAAACAGGAAAACTGAAGCTTTCTACCCTTCGTTATTAATTCAACCATACAATAGAACTTTGGGGGACAGCCAAGCATTCCAACATCCACCGATTCCAAACATTCCAATCCAAAGTCCTGCATACCATAGTCAATGCTCCTTATTATGTTACAAATCGCACCCTCCATAATGACCTAAATATCCCTTTTGCCCAAGACATAATCCCTAGACGCTTCTCATCTTTCATTAGCAAATTAATCAATCATCCTAACCCTATAGCTCAATCCTTATCCAGCACCAATCATCCTTCCACTCCACCAAGACGCCTTAACACTAAGTGGCCCCGAGACTTACTTAGGCAGTGAAGTGTCGTGGAGTGAACAACAACGACTATTCGTGGAGTGATCAAAGAAATTATAATTGTATAAATTGAGAGTGATATCTGTGGATATTTTCTCTCCTCAGGATAACACAGGCCACGTCTCACCCGCCTCCAATCCTCCCTGCTAGTCGCAGGCTGTGGTTGGATGGCGTAAGGTTAACTCCAGGTCATCCTAGAATCCTTCCTAAACTAGGAAGGTTTTCGGTTGACAACTGGGGACACCTGAGGCGTGGACAAGTAACATGTATCAAATTACATAATGCAATTGAATTGTAGATTGTGATATTTCTTAAAATAAAAAAAATATATAGCAGCGTCAAAAAATTCAACCATATAGGAGGCCCTCATTGCTTATGATTGCTGCAAGCATCTTTATGAAACTGCATCTAAGTGAAGTTCTTCTCTAATGTACATAGAGATACAAAGGGAATCGGTTGTGAAGCAATGCAGCATCGAGATAATTCGTACGAGATGAATAGAAAGCATCTTCTGAACCGAGCGGAGCTAATGCAAGGTTCCCTGTCTTCCATATAAATTACATTCAAACGTTGTAATTTCTCGTGTTTTTCTTCCTTATGGGGAATTTCGCAAGTATTTTCCTATAGAAGAATACAGCCAATGCTGTATCTTGAGGTCAATTTCGGTACATTTTGGTGTAGTTTAATAGTTTCACACGACATAGTGAGTGGATCTCATTGTTTATGTTCAGTTACATGTTAGCACAAAATTTTCAACAACTCTCAGCATAAAATAATGGTAAAGTCGTTTTTCGTAAAATAATCACATTGCTAATTAATACATTCATTTTATTAGGCTGTGACAAATATGGCCAAGTCTGGCGATAAAATATATAGGAAAACCACTCCAATACAAGCATTTTAAGGTATCACTAAGCGTAGACCATAGCTAAGCACCGTTTTTTTCCTTCTCCAAATAAACTAAGGATAATTGAGTTTAATTCCAAATGTCTTCACAACCTGAAGGCACCATGTTGATGGTACATTTTGGCAAGCAAAATATTTCTTTTAAAACCTACATAAATAAATGAGACTTCTTGGGTAAAACCAATTTCTCAGCAATAAAATATTGTTTTACTTTTTACTTAAAACTCTCAGATTTCTAAACGGTAAAAAAAACGGACAACAAAAAAGTTTTTTTTTTTTTTTTTATCAGAACTAGTAATAAAGCGGAAAATCAATAACAGACCCGTATTCTACAAGTAATTAGGTGTAAAAAAATGTTAGGTCAAACGCAATTGAACAACTCCCCCCGGCACCACTTTGAGGAGTAACAATTAATTGGTCTAATACATAAATAATCAGTTTTTATTTACAAAATTTAAATGAGAGTTTCTACCCGGTCAAAATGTTATATAACCTCACTATTTGGCACATTTGGCATAATTTTCCATTTATTAAAACGCTTAAAATATTTTTTAAATTCTAAATAGAAGTGTTTAGCAATAGTAACAACTATATAATGTGACAGAAGAAAAGCTGTATCCTCAGCAAATAAAATAATCTTGCACTCATAATGCTAGTTATAATCTTTTTATTCTCCGATAATACTGTGGAGCACATAATGTGCTTTTCTTCTTCAGAAACGTCAGATAATTGATTTTCATATCCTATTGTAATAAGTGACGTACTTATTGAATGCTACGTGACGTGTTGTAGATTGTATTTGCGCATAAATACATACATTAGGTACTTGGATTACGAGCTTAGAAACTCGTTCCTCGATCGTCACAATCATCTCTTATTACTCGGATGAAGTAATCTTGGCAGATTTACCCGCAGATAATCAAGGTTTAGACGAAAGTAGGAGATACCATTTGGAGTATCTTTCTCCTTCTAGCGCGGTTCCTTCCTCCCTCCATAGGGAGGAAGGAACCGCTAATGAGGTTGACCTCTTAAGGCAATCCGGAAGTACCGACTACAAAAGTTGACGTTTGAGAACCCATATATAGGGGAAGGTGTTGTACCTTTGACCACTTTGCACAATTGAATTTTTTTTAGCTTGAATATTAAGGCTAAATTCAACATTTGTAGTTGTTGAACAGCAGAGCAGAAAAAAAATTGTATTGAGTAATATTATAAGTAATTGTAAGTTTAATAATTACAGGGGGTCTTTTTGCGAAGACCACATCCAGTTACTTTTGAAGTAGCAGTAGTGATTGTATCAGTGATTCAGCGCATGCGCATAACTCCTTTGCCTTCCTATTGGAGGATTCCGATGGCCAATTGCTTTGGTTCTTGCTGGGAGTAAAGTAACCTTCAACAGTGAATTAGCTTTTGTGTATAAAAAGCTCTGTTTATGTTAGTGAGAAAAATGAGTCTTTTACAATTAGTTCATGATGTTCCTGACAAAGAAAAAGGGATTGGTTTCCCTCTCGGAAAAATTAATGGAATCCTATTAATTTTAGCGAGTTGGATAGACTAGAGTCGGTAAAATTAATGTAATTCTATTAATTGCGAGTTGGATTGACTAGGGTTTTGATCTCTTCTTGAGCGAGCGGAGCGCAGCGTAGCGAGCGGAAACGCATAGCATGTAATACCTAATAAATGTAAAATATCCAAAAAAGAGAGAGAAAACGATTAAAATATGTTTGTTCACAAATAACTTGTTTGTTATCCTTCATAACCTGCAAAACAGTCAACTTTAATGCTTAATAACTTATTTCATAGTTGAGAGAATTGATTTTGATCATATTAACCTTTTTATTAATAAATATTGCTTGCCATTATCTAATATGAATTATAACCGTAGATAACGAGTCAAGAAGTAGTAGATAACCAGCAAAGAACCTATAAGCTAATCAGTAAGCTTATCAGCGAGTACGAGTAACTGTTATAAATTACTACTGCTACTTCAAAAGTAACTGGATGTGGTCTTCGCAAAAAGACCCAATACAGGACATGGATGTAAGCATAACCAAAAGCTATTATTGATATTATGTTACGCTTAATATGCTGAAAAATTCAGTCAAATCGATAAATGTTTTAACTGTCAAGCAGATCCACTAGCAATGGTAGGGTACGGAAGTTTAGCCACAATGTCTTCAACATCAATATCATACAAATTTTCATCTTCTCTCGTAAACTTGTCACTTAAAGTTTGTTTTTTCAAATATTGGATCTTAAACATTGGACATTTAATACCACAGATCTCTGCGGCTAAATATGTAATAGTATTTTTACTTTTATTTTTAACAAGTATAAAATTTCCTTTTTCCAAATCATATTTTTCAAATTGTTGCTGGTTATCGACTTAACTCACGACATTTATCAGACAGATCAACGTCACTTTCTCCTGAAGAAATTTCCGTGTCAGTATCAGAATCTGAACTGTCATTAGAATAATTTTCTTCTTATTTACCACTTTTTTTGGAAGGGGTTTATTTGTATGTGGTGTCTTACGTTTAGGGTGGTGCTTTCGTTTTTTGTTTTTTTTTTCACCTTCAATAATTAGCTTTTCAGGAATATCTGTCAGGATACGAGGTTTCCCTTTAGGCCGGCCCCTATTTGACATTTTCCTTGCCTCCGCTTTTCGATGAGGTCTTACAACTTCAAATGGAACGATAAGGGGCGATAGGTTCGAACTGCTACACTGAGGATTAATAAAGTCAGTTTGAACTTATTTAATTTATTATTTTGAACAATTGAAGAAACCGATATTAATTTTTTTTTTTTAAAAATGTAGCAGAAAAACGTAAAAGTTGAATTATGTAAAAATTACTCAGGTGTGTTGTACCTTTGACCTGGTCAAAGGTACAACACCCTGGTAGTGTAAATTAAAATGCATGCAAAAAAAAAATAGGGTTAAGATAAATCAATTTCAGAAGCTACACCATGTTTCTTATTGTAATAGCTATTTTGTCATATGATTGCCATCTAAAAAGACTTAATACAAAAAATATTATGAAGCAAAACGTCATCAATAAATAACTTACATTTATATGATAGAAATGGATAAGTATTTTTTGCAAGAATCCTCTTTGACTTGAATAATCCAAAGTAGGTTACATAAGCCCTTTAGTGAAGGAGCTAAACACTGATTACACCATAATTTATAAAATGTTGCAATATGCCGCCACAGCCTCGGTAGTCAAAGGTACAAGACGGTCAGAGGTACAACACCCTCCTCTATATATAAAAGTCCGACTCGCAGGAACTGCGTCATCTTAGCGCGGTTCCAGTTTTTTTTTTTTTTTTTTTTTTTTTTTTTTCTTTTACGGCACATCTACATCTAGGTCATTAGCGCCGACATCCAGGGTGTAGCGAGGAATTTCACCAGCGAGCCGTGGGATGATAAAATTCCTGCCGGAGGTTGGGAATCGAACCCACCATCTCCCGCTTATGAATCCAAGGCGCTAGCCATTAGACCACGGGAGACCCCGGTTCCTGTTCATATCCCTATTCTCATTTGAAAAGCATAGAATAGAAACAGATAATATTTTCCTCGGCCTTTGTTCAAAGGGTTTTATGGCTGGCTATACCTGGGGTCAGGTCCGCAAGACCCTAGAATCCTCTTCTACCGATACTTCATTTCATACGTTTCAATGAATTGGAAAATATCAAATATTTTCACACATTCCTGTGTTCTTTTACTGTAGTAATAATTCTACAGATAAAATCAATTAAAAAATAAAATAAAAAAACCAACAGCATAAAGGCAATTGAAAATATTCAAAAGACGTCAACGAATCTTTTTCTCTTGGCAAGCTATATTTCTAACAATGAATTGTTTTTCTTATTTTGCCTAATCTGTTTTATTGTAAAATACATTATCCAACCATAAGCAATTAAAAAATAACAAGGAATAAAAACAGACAAAAAGAACAGTTCGAATAAGCAAAATCAATTACTTTAATGTTTTAAGCACTTATTTCTCCGATTGACATCGCCTAATCAAAACTTTCATCAGAACCTTTTTTGTAGAGCATTTAGTAAGCTTTCTAATGGTATTCTTTCGTTTACCAAGATTCTCAACCTTTTTCGAGATATTAAGGAAAATATACAAAGTTACCAAAACTTTTTAAGTCTGTTAATAAAATATTTTATTCTAACCCTTCCTTAACTCCAAACGTAACCAAAATTTCAACATATTAGTTTTGATGAAAGTAGAACATGCAGAAAATGTTTCAACTGAATCCCATGATTCTAAGTACCCAAACCAAATACGGGATTCAAAAAATATTTTTCCAATTTTCTCGAAAACGGTTAAAGCTATCGCCTTGAAAATGGTTTCATTCGTTTTCCTAGCCCAGGAATCATATAAAACGAGTACTTAGAAGCTTATGAACTCAAAAACGTAAGCGTTACGATTTTTTTTGCGCGAATTTCGCCCCAAACGCCATCTTCCAGTAGGCGGATTTTGCTGGTTAACGAACTTGACCTTTCAAATTGGACGAAGGATTTTTGTACCAAATTTCATCAAAATCGGACCATTCGTCTTCTAGCTAGAGAGCGAACAGACAAATATATATATATATATATATATATATATATATATATATATATAAATATATACATATATATATATAAATATATACATATATATATATATATATATATATACAAATTTGAACCACCGTTATTTTCGGTCTCTAGGGGTTCTGAAACGCGAAATTTTCTAGTCGGCACTTCCGGATTGTTTCATTGTATCAACCCTATAAGCGGGGTTCCTCCCTATGGGGGAGGGAGGAACCGCGCTAAAACACGTAAAGAAGACACCGCCCTGACAAGTCTCAGTTTTTATGTATCTTAATCTTCTTCTTTTTATGTCAGTACCTTCTTCAATTAAATGCGCGATTTTTTAATTATTTTAATTTTAATAACGCCCAAATTTTATACATGACAACGATTTTTGAGACGGGTTGTCAATAACTTAGGACCCGTTTCAGTTCAGGATAGGGCTGATGCCTTTCCTTTTTTTCTAGAGGAAAGCCATTGCTCCTAGCGGGAATCGAACCCACGCCCTTTGGACGGAATGACAACGCCTTAGCATTCAAGGCCCTAGAGCCTCCAAATCTGCGAATTAATCCATTTAACTCGTTTCATAAGTTATTATTATATAATTTTGGGTTTTTCTTTCTTTCTTTTTTTTATTGCCTAAGTCTTCTCTCGTATTAATTTATAAATATAATCATTGGATTATTATCCTGCTTATAAATCAGGCAGCTCTGAATTTTTTGTTATCCTACCATCAATCTACTAAAATTCCTTGTAATCGTTAAAACACCTGTAATCTGCTAGTCTAAGAAATCCCAAATGAGGTTTTACTATATATTTTTTCCTTATCTAAGGCTGAAATATTGTACTAAATAGATAATAGTTGCTTGAAATTGTATATCAGGGGTTTATCAATAGTTCAGGTTTTGAGCTGGATGTTGAGAGGGGCAAGGTAATATTTGCGAGAATATCTTTGGATTCCAAAGATCCAAAGACTCGCATTAATTTTTATTTGAGTTGTTCCAAAGTTTGGAACAACTCAAATAAAAATTATTGAGGTTTGCGTGAATCGAAAAATTCCTGGAACATATTTTATTAAATACTAGCTGAATACCCGGTCGTTGTCACGGCAGATAAGTAGTTACATTATTTCGTTAAATAATGTATCATAAAAATTAACGCTACTATATAATTTTGTGGAGTTTATTATAGCACAGTTCCCGTCATACTATATGTTATTCATCAATTGATAAGTAATAGATGTTTAATGTTTCTTGACACTGGGGCACTACGGACCAGTGTCAACAAACAGATAACCTAGATATAACCCTTTATCTATAGGTTACCTGTAACTGGAGTTTAACAAGTACAGGTTAAAACTCGTTGTCAATAAGAAATGTACTTTGAAATTCTAAAATTTCTGTTTTCACGATGTCATTTGGAAACAACCATTATACCAGCGAGCATTACCAAAAAGTGTTCTGACTGGGGATGCTGATGGGCGAGGAGGATGTGCAAGGGTTCGGGATATTATTAACTCGGATGAACCATCACCAGGTATAGTGAAAACTCTCTGAGGAACAAAATCACAGTTGTGCAAAATATTCAGAATATCCATATCGCAACATTAAATTGATCAGGACCTAAAAAATAACCAAATTTCCCGAAACTGGCCATGAGGGCCCAGAGTTTCAGATACTATATATGTAGGTACAGTAGAACCTCTCATATCCGACCATGACGGGACCGGGCGATGGTCGGAACGGCCAAAAGGTCGGATATCGGGAGGGGCAAAAAAAACGCCTTCGAAATTTATAAAACCAGCTATAATGTACCGTACATACTGTAATGCAACTTTATTGTATTGTAATTGTAAAACTGTTGCTATATACATTTCAAACTTTTAAGAATTCAGTTATGGATTTTTGTTTTAATTTTTTCATCTTGATTTTGGGGAAGTGTCCCTCCACTTTTTTTGCCAAGTATACATCCATTGGGGTTGCATTCGGATGTTGCTCGATGTATTTCATCGCTACGTAGAAGGCATCCATAGCAGCAGAGTGACTCACTACGTCGTCACTAGTGGTTTCGTCTTCACCCGAGTCGATTTCTTCGTCCACGGCTTTGTTCTGCACAACAGCAATGATTGAGTCATCGTTGAGATGTTCATTGGATACTTCTGAAACGTCAGCTTCAACAAGCCACTCTTCTACATCTGTCATCTGTAGATCATGATGATACACTTGAAGATTTTTTAATTATTCTGTTCTCATGTTGAGTCTCAGCTTCGTCTTGTTTAAATAATGGTCAAATCTTTTTCCAAGCCTTCTGAAGGGTGGTTTGACTGATTTTGTCCCAACCTGCAGCAACGAGCACTAGGTCGGATATCGGGTGGAGTCGGATATGGGAAGGTCGGATATGAGAGGTTCTACTGTATCTTTATCTTTATCATACGGCAAGTGTGCTCAGTACTTTGTTTCGTCGACCTGATTTTCCCATTTGCAGGTATATAAGGGGGGCTGCAGCCCCCCCCCCCCGAAATTTTGATTTCATCGGTAAAAATGTGTCTTAAAAATAAATTACAAAAGATGAATTAGTTCAGAAGAAATAATTTTTTTTTATGTAATAGCGTTTTAGTTAGCTAACTATTCCAAGCTCTAGATTATTAGTATTCCATACCTCCCAAATGCTTCCAGCCTCCCTCCCCCGAACTGCCCCCCCCCCGGAAATTATTTTCTATATACGCCCCTTTACGAAACAAAAATCTTTCAGTGCGTACCAGAGTATCGAACTCAGGTCCTCCAGAAGCTGAGTCGAGTAGTCCACCATTGAGCCCAACATTTCCGAAACTCGATCTCTGTATGAATATATAAATTATTGAAATTAATTGCCATTATCGGGGTAGAAGTTTAGAAATCCGAGATAAGACTTGCTCTCGAAAGAGCCCCGTGAGTGTCTTATAAAACAAGTTTTCTCTGGAGCTTGTCTTATTTTTCACCTTCATCAGAATAAATTTACATAATTCAATCACCGGAACTAATCAAGTTTTCGGACTCTCTTGAACAAGTGATCAATTTGCAGAACAAATATCAAGCGGGCACTCAGCTCATTAGGCTGGTGGAAATCAGATATGGAACAAAATCAGTCTATTAGAGAGCAGAGTTTCTGGCTGCATAAGGATCAGGAAAAAAAACAACAAATTGAAGAAAATAATAAGGGCGGTAGAATAAAGACAGGAAAAAGATTCCTTCTTTTAAAGGGACCCAAACACCAGTGATGGGCAATGGTGCTATTTTCTATTAACTGTTCAAACTGTTAATTCTAATAATGATTAGAAGATAGAAATAACAGGTACAACTGCTAACTGCTAATTCTTATTGAACAGGTTCATAGAATTTTAGAAATTACTACAGTAGTAGTAGTATTCACAGAAAATGCTGTCTACTACTTTCCGGTTGGGGTCTCCCGTGGTCTAATGGCTAGCGCCTTGGATTCAGAAGCGGGAGATGGTGGGTTCGATTCCCAACCTCCGGGAGGAATTTTATCATCCCACGGCTCGCTGGTAAAATTCCTCGCTGCACCCTGGATGTCGGCGCTAATGACCTAGATGTAGATGCGCCGTTAAAAAAAAAAAAAAAAAACTTTCCGATTTCCTAAATTTATTTATGCACATAAATTCCTTTGGTTATACAAGAATCATATTCATTAATCAAAATAAAAATAACGTGCAATTAATGATTTTGTGTAAAATTTGTATGTTGTGAAGATTTTCATTCGGTCATTTTACTTTGTTTTTTTAAGCAAAATGCGCAATAATTGTTTTTTTTAGAAACCTAAGGTGCTTAGATACTTTTTTGTCTGTAGTAGATAACGTTTCGATCGTTTTAATTTTCTTTACATTCTTTAAGCTGTGATGTTTTGAAGTTACCTTATTTATGTTTATTATATTGTAGTTTAACTCGATTCTCAGACTAAGCCCTGAGGAAGCTGGCAGTATGACTAGCGAAACGTCGGCACAGTAGTTTGTGACATGGTCAATACCAGACGACTATAATATTTGTTATTATATTTTGTTTATTATTATTAATACTTTTTATATTGATGTTCGAGTATTTGTGTTTTATTAATTTTGTTATCCCTTAAGCATACAACAGTTTTGAAGAGTAAGTTCTTTATTATTTGTGCTTTAGCGACGACGACGAGCATAGAGATTAAATTAGCAGGTTAGCAGCTCGGAGGACAAGAATCGATATCGAGGGAATGAGAATCGATAGAGCTAACTGCTAACTGCTACGATTTTGCTTGTAGAGTTTTGCCGGTGGCTTCTAAACTTCTAACCACATTATCTATTATTTTTGTTCGTTAGCAGTAATCTGCTTACGCTAATGGCGATTAACTGCTAATAAATAACAGATGTGCTAATAGCAACCCATCACAAGACAAGTTCACGTTTTTACGAGGTTTATGTTCAACGTTTGCATAAAATTAGCCGGTTTATTTTTCGGACGGAACCATTATTACAAACAAGCCTACAAAATATCTTGTACCATGTCTGAATGCGGAATTCCCAACTCCATTAGCTCACTGGGATTTCCTTCTACTCCTACCCTCGCCTGCTCCCTTCTTAGAAAAAAATTTACAATTCAATAATAAGTAAAATAAAAAACATAACACCACACGAACAGAACAAGATATAAGGCCCACAAACTTATTACACCCTAAAGACCACACAGTACCGACTGACGTTGTAGAAATTACTTGGATTTATCACATATGCACTGACGAAAGTAAAAGCAATGACAGTGTTGGATCGGCACACATAATACTAAAAGACGGCATAATTATCCACAGCGGACAATACAGACTATCACCAGTATGTACGAACAACCAGGAGAAAAACTCAGCAATTGTAATAGCTGTAGAAAAACTATATTCCTTGGATATGCGATGGAGGCTCATGCATGATATACATTGACAGCAAGACAAACATACCACGCATATACGGCAACCAAACTCATAACGAACAGACAAATGCGACTTGCTTTATAAATATTTTAATTTATTAAAAGCTTGGACCTTAAAAAATTCCCTTAACTCATCCAATTGTACACATATGTACTGTGTTATCACATATGTATATATTTTCTATATTTTATTTTTTCTTATTATTATTCTTCAATATTTATATTAATTGTTAAATTAGAATTACTCATACTTCAAAGGATGGCAAACGTACTTCAAAATAAAATCCCATTTTTATATTTTTTTTCTTTACCCTAGTATTGTTAATACCAAAAATATCCCAACTCAATTTTGACACCCATGCAATGGTCCTTACTCTGCCAAATCTTGCTCCTTGACTCCTCAAAGCAAGGCTCAGCTGAAGAAGTACCATTGCCTGGGCTTGAAAATGTGGCTAAGTCTTGAAAACGTTTGCAATAAAAAAGAACAGTTGAATAAAAAGAACATTGGACATTTTTGGCCTTTTATTCGTCATTGTTACTAAATCTTTGAAATCCCTTATACTTCCTCAAGATATCTCCAAGTAGAGGAATCGAGGCTATACCTCGGTCTACTTGTTGCAGTTCCGAGTCATTGGTTCCGATACTTCCTAGATTTCACTTCGCCGGGGATAGGCTGTAACGATATCCATCCAGTTCTATCTGATCCAAGAAAGATCTGTCTTGAATGTTGCGATGTTGGGAATTCCAGTTCCGTCCATCATAATTTCGCTATATTGAATAGAGGATTTATATTCCTACAAAAACACTTATTTATCATGGAGAATGAATGGCCCAGCATTCGTAAAAGGTTAACGACTAATGATTGAGAAATCAATTTTAAGATAGCCAACGATTAGTTGAAAGGTTCAGTCAATCATGAAGGCAGTAGAAAGCGTAAACTTAAATATATCTAAAAAAAAAAAAAAAAAAAAGTAAACATTCGGTTTTCCCATTCACCTCTCCGAACGTATCTAGACCACCAATACCGCCCACCTCTGGGAGATAAAACAATCTAAGTGGGCCACTGAACCTTCAATGAATATTGCGGGGGGCGCTAAACAATAATCGGTGGGGGGTGGAAAGTGCAATGGCCTGGATTAATGTAAAAAAAATTAAATATTTTTTTCCCTGTAGTCTCTAGTCTAAACTGTACGTAATAAAGGCTTCCCCAGCAGTAAATACATTTTTTTACAGCCAGTATATCATGAACTCATTAGAGCTTGCATTTAATCTAAACGAAATCCTTCTTGATTCCCGAGAACGCCCTTCTCTTCCTCTTATACATACACATACACCCAACACACACACACACACACATATATATATATATATATATATATATATATATATATATATACACATATAGATATATACATATAGATTAGATACTTCTCGAAAAAAAGGTGCTTGCGTTTCGGCCTATTTTTAAATTATCAATTAGTAATTTCAGTGAAATCTGAACAAGTTTCTGAGCGGCATGTTCTTGGGTAGTTTCATAAGGAAGCGAGGGTGGGATTGAATAACCTCAGGAAAAAAAAGTGAAACCAGATCTGTTTGCCCTACTAATGTCTAGTCTCTCTCAGTTCTACTGAATTATGTGTGCGTGTATATGTATATGTATATATATTTTATATATATATATATATATATATATATATATATATATATATATATATATATATATATATATATATAAATAGGCAAGGTCTGGTGCCCTGAACGACAACTCTTAAGACTAAAATCTTCAGTGCACGCTCATGTCATGGACTCAGGTCCTCCAGAACATTAGTCGAGTCCTCTGCCACTGAGCTAATCTCGCCCCACACACGCGCGCACACACACACACACACACACACACACGCACACACACACACACACACACATATATGTATATATATATATGTATATATCTTTATAGCTGGGGTGCCAAAATATGGCTTGGGTCTGTTTTTTTTTTTAAATATTATCTAGTAGTCGTAAGCGCCCTACCATATTAACATGCCTCACGACTGTATGTTTTTCTTACCATTTATGTCAGATTTTTTTAGATTTTATTTATTTATATTTTTTTTATTAAATGTTTTAACTTTTTTCTTTATTTATTTTTTATTACTAATTTTTTTTATTCATTTTTTTATTATTATTTTTTTTTTTGGGCTTGGGATTGGTTCACAGACAAGACAAAGCATTGACAAAGCCTCAGTCGAAAGCTATAACCTGAACTGGCAACAAGTAAGTATTTGTTCACAGAGAGGGTTTCCGGGAATTTTTCTACGACACCGTCGAGCACAATGGGGTTGTTGTGGTGGGGATTTCGCGGAATCCATGCATAAGAACTGAAGAGCCGTACTTTTCATTTTTAGCCTTGACACCCCGCCGTGCCGGATTAGAGGAAGTTTACTGTACTTATAGCCGAGTTGCAATGTCTTAGGGAGCTAAAATTTCTGTAGTGTGCTCCTTCCTTGAGCTTTACTGTCAAGTTTCTATCCGAGCCTTTCCATTCCTCGTTTCCTGATAAGCGAAGCTGTTCCTGATAAACAGGTTCTGGCTCATTAAATGACTTACTGATTGCAGCTTCCTTTCGCTCTGATAGTACTTCTCCTTTCACCCATTTCTCCCGGCATCTCGGTGTCTGATCTCCTTTTGCAAACTATTTATCCATCCTATATTTCATCTGCTTCCAAGAAAGCTCTACAGAATTCAATGAAATGTTGCAAACTCCTGATGGATCGGAACAAGTGTATTACAAACCTTTTGACGCCCTGAGAAAATCTCTAGTGTGAATACTTTCGGAGGTTTAAGCAAAATAAGTAAAAAAAAAAAAGAAAAGTGTAATACTTTTTTTTTATATAATAAAAAATGTTCCGGGAATTTTTATTTATTTAAATTTTAACGTCCATTATTATTATCTAAGAATCCGGGAATTTTTCTGTTTACCCAGACAATAATTGAAGGGGTCGGGGCAAACCAGTGCCAAGGAACATTTTTAGCAAACCTTAACTTTAGCTGCCTTATGATGGATATTATGTGGGACTATCAGTTGAAATTGTTAGGGGCAACAAGATTAAGTAGCATACAGAGCTCGTAGTCATATTTCTGTAGCATTTGCATCATAGACTGATAGTCCCACATAATATCCAACAAATAGCAGCTACAGTTAAGTTTTGTTAATTATGTTGCTTGGCACTGTTTTGCCCCGACCCCTTCAATTATTGTTATTTGAGTTGTTCCAAAGATATTCTCACAAAAATTAGCTTGCTCTCTCTCAATATCCAAATATAGCAATGTTTTTGCAGATACCTCAAAAATAAATGAAATAAGATCACCTAGTTCAGATTTTTTTTGGGGGGGGGGGGGTGTAATAGCGTTTTAGTTGGCTAACTATTCCAAGTTCTAGTAATTCAAATTGCCATCTGATTCCATAGGAACTAAGTCATTCTTGAGTAAACTGATTGTTAAACACAAAACTGGTAGATTGTCTGATTGTTCTATTGGCGTTGTGCTTACTGCAGTGTGGCGACCTAGTTATCTCGGATCCCCACGTGGTGGACGGACAAGTTTCTGCCTTTCCCTCTAGCCTTGCCATTTCAGTTTCTATCTCTACATCGTAATGATAGACTCTATCTCCTTGTTTATCATAGTCTGCCCAAACTATCAAAGCCTTTTTATAGTTTAGACGATGAAGTAAAAATTGTTAAATAATTTATTTCATTATCACTTGAGCGCGTTTCCGTAACTTCTTATCCCTGATGTAATTTTGAATCTTTAAATAAGTGTACTTAATATTTTGTAATAACATTAGACGCACACTCTCATAAGATAAGTGAGATTTAGGCGCAATTATGAACTGAAAACTTATAGTAGTGTAAATTGCTCACTAGGCCTCATAGACTTCTGTTTGGAAAGCCCTATTACAGACAATAAAAAAATCGTTCCAATGTTAAGTATCTTGTAGTACTAGCAAATTCATTTTACTGCTGAAATCAATTATAAAAACAACAAGCAATAAAACACTGAGGAAAATAAACGTAAAAATTGCTTAAGGCAAAGAAACATGGGCGTATATAGAAAATAATTTCGGGGGGGGGGGCTGGGAGCATTTGTAGGATATGGAATAGTAACAATCTAGAACTTGGAATAGTTAGCCAAAACATTTTTTCTGAACTAAGTGATTATTTAATTTGTTTTTAAGGGTTTTATGACTCATTTTTACCGATTAAATCGAAATTTCGGGGAGGGGCTGAATTTAAAAAACAAAAATTTAAATATTTATTTCCTCCAAATCTTTAGAAAAATTGACTCACTCAGGCTGTAATTTTAACCCGTCACAACAAGGCAAGTAAATTCTCCAAAGGAGCCAAAGCTTCAGATATAGAATTTTAATACATTTAAATAATTGTAGAGGTGGCTACTCTCTGTCTTATGTATCTGGTCTCAGATGAATTTGTTTTCTATCTGAAGAACCGTCTCCTTTGGACGAATTAACTCGCCAAGCAGTGATACGAAACGATTTAACCTAATTTTCAAAGCACCTGAGCTCAAAACGGGAGAATCTGTGCTCGAATCCCTACAAGACGAGTTACATTTTATAAAAAATAGAGATTTAAATCATTGAAGGTATATACCGTCCTGTGTGTTTTACGGGTGGTTTATTGAATGTAAATATTTAATCAATTATCTTTTATCAAGAAGCAATAAGTTTTTTTTTATATATACCCTCAAGGATGGACTAAGTATCTTCAAAGATTGGGCAATACAGTCAATAATACGTATAGATTCTGAATAATATTAGTAAATCTATTATTAAATAAAATTAAGTAAATGTTCTTTTAAATGTATTGTAAAGTCGTATTGTCGTCGTCACGATTTTAGCGCATTTTCTCTCTCCCGCCAGGGGGAGGAAACCCGCTAAACACGTCGACGCGATTTCGAAACAATTTTTGTGTGTGTGTTCGTGTGTATATACATATATATATATTTGTCGGTTTACTCAGTAGCTGCCCCAAAGACGGACTAATCCGTCGTCTAGTTTGAATGATGAGGTTCGTTAACCAGCAGAGTCCGTTAATTTTTCACAAACTGTCAACTATATTTATTCCAGGCATTCCAAATGACTCTAGGGATCAGACCTTTGTGGAAACAGGCTATGATGACACAGTCGGACTTTTTTTTTTTGTACCATTAATTTTTTGTACGCTTTTTCGTCATTAGATGTTTCTTCCAAGACATTTGGGGTGTTGGGAAATTGTTGAATATTTTAGTGTAAAATGGCGGGTTTTACGGTCCTCTGGAAACCTAGTAGACCAGCGTAAATGTAGAAGACATTTTTCGTTCTTATAGGCTTTTTTTTACGTTATATGGTCTCAACAAAACAAAATTTAGGTGGGGCTGCAGCCCCCCTTATATACGCCCATGTGAGGGGGGATAAACAACTTAATGAGTCTGAACATAATCTTATGATCTGTGATGTAGTTTGTACATTAGTTAGACCTAAGAGAATACCATGCAGCTCAGCGGTGTATATAACTTACCAAAAAAACAAACAAAAAAACAATTAAAATAATACAACGAATAAGCTTAAAAATAATTAAAAAATCAGTCCCGTAACAGGCCACGAAGCCCTGAGGGACATATACTATAGAGGCATCTGATTCATGTCCATACGGCACACTAAGGAAATAGTGTGGTCAGTACTATGCTCCGACCGCCTGATTTCCCTCTTGCTGCTTCGATTACTAGGGTCATTAGCACGAAGGTACCTATTAATAAATCAATTAAAGGCTGGGTTGGTCTAGGGTCGGCCAGGTAGGCCAAATCTAACCCATGAACGAAGACACCAAAAAGCATTATCTTCTTCATTAGAGTCACTCTGTGTTTTTTCTATAATTTTTAAGTCTATATATATATATATGGTAATCGTAAGTCTGTACCTTATTTTGCATAATATTAAATCTTTGTAAGTCGATTCGAGAAGGTCCCTGTCCAGTCAATATTTGAGTCACTCTGCTGAAGATTTTTTTTTTTTTTTTAGTAATACGTTTATTTAACATCTGTACATTTGGAGAGTACATTAGTTAAGTTTGCTCTCAGATAAAAATAATAATTATATACAGAATTGAGTTGAAATACAAAATAAATAAAAAACAAATAAGCAAATAAATAAAAAATAAAATAAAAAAAAAGAAAAAAAAAAGAAAAAAAAGAAAGAAAAAGTACATAAAAAACAAAACAAACAAAAACAATGAATAGGAAATAATAATAAAAATAATAACACAATAATAATAACACTTTTGGAAGGAGCCAATCAATACTGGCACTTCCTACTTAGAATAATGTTTTGTCCCTATTCAGTTAATTGATCACGAGGCCAATGTCTCTTGAGCCTTCTAGGCGGATTTTTGGGGTGAGTTTGGGATGAAAGTGTTTGTGCTCTAGGATTGGGATGGAAGGACAGTTTGGAATGAAACGTTAGGAAGCGGGATTTTGCCAGTTCTTGAACGAAAGGGATGTTGAGGTCACTATGAAGGGTTTTATTGGAAACATAGAAAGGAGCATTAACTATTTTGCGGAGGACTTTGGATTGGAATCCCTGTATTCTCTGTATGTTAGAAGTTTTAGTTGTACCCCAGAGTTCAAGTCCGTAAGTCCAAATAGGTCGGATTATGGTTTTGTAAACAATGAGTTTGTTGTGTATTGTCAGTTTTGATGAAGGTCCCAGTAGTCGTCGTAAGAGTCCGTATCTCCTGTTCAGTTCCTGTCTTTTCAGTCGGGTGTGTGGGTTCCAAGTGAGTCTACTGTCCAGTAATAATCCCAGGTCTGCTGAAGATAGAGAGCCTGAAACTCCAGCCCATGTACTGGGTAGTTGTCCAAACAGTATGCTCCTGGTTACTCGGCGGCACCACAATGTGAAGCAGAGGATAATAGCTCTTCTTGAGGAGAATGGCTACAACTGCCACGAAGAAGTGTACGCCATCGACAATCACGGATCTTCTAGGTATGCAGATATAGTCGCCTTTCCACAGAACAGCAATATGGCATACGTTCTCGACCCAACGATCCGATATGAAACAAACGATCCTGAGCAAGCGGAGTCAATTGACATCGAAAAGAAAGGGATCTACTCAAAATGGACTGAATATCTCCAAGAAAAATTCTTAGAGAAATATGGACGCAGAGAATTCGTAGTTAAGGGTGTGTGGTTTGGCGCAAGAGGTACAATCCCGAAAATTACCAGCACTATCTTACAAGATCTAGGAATCCTGCCGGAACACCTACCTGTTATAGCCGAGTCAATAATTATTGACTCGCTGGGCATAATAAGCCAACATATTTATGGTAACTAAAGGACATCACTCATGCCGATTTTGTTAATAAGCCGGAATCAACAAAGAACTGGCTATTTTTAAATGCAACAAACGCCGTTCCCTAGTTTACGCTGTTTCTTGTTTTGTTTGTGTGTTTTTTTTTTTTTGTTTTGTTTTTTTTTGCTTTTTTTTTTTAGAAGAACAATTTTTTTGACACTTCTAATGCCCAAGAACTACCGAAAACAAAGAAGAAAAAATTACATGATCATGAGATAAATTAATGCCTCGAGGAGTGATCAGCAACCCAATAATGTTGGGCAGCCCACTTTATTATTTAGTAAATAAAGTTTTCTTCTTCTTCTATTTGTACCTCTTGTCAGTATTATCTATAAATCTGTACCCCGGAGGTAAAGGACGCCGTTTACCATGGCACATGGTGCCTTCTACCTTATTTTTCACTGTCTTATCTTCGTTATTTACGGGAGCAGGACACAGTACCCTTATACCATTATATGGAAAGAAAAATCCACATTAAGAACATTTTGTTGTCAACTTAATAAAAAATGGATATGATGTCCGTTACCTCCGGGGTACAGAAATGTGAAGGTATGTCTGTCTTTTAATTAATTTGTCCCTCTTGTTGAAGTATTCTGTCTGCTCGCACTTTTCAGTTATAAAAGAAAGAGGAAATTGAATCTTCAATAAAAATTTTTTAATGGATTTATAACTGATTAAATTATCAATAAATGTAATAATATCTGTGATTTTTAGTAAATGTCAAGAATATAAGAGAGAAGCCGAAGGAAGGTAGAGAGGAGCCGGCTAACGGTACAGGAGGGAGGAATGTACTATAGTCCCCCACCACTTCTCCTTTTTAAATTATGCTGAGTATTGCTTTAATGTTGACAATTACTATATTGTTTTGCATTTAAAAGCAAGAATTGCATATAACATAACTAAAGACTTGCTCGTGGAGCGAATATAGGTTTAAAAATGCTAACATTGAGTGGGTGGGACTGAGTATGAGAGCGACCAATGAGAAGCAGGCAAGTGGAGTCTTGGAAGCAGTCAGTCCAAGCTGTGACGCCATATCTCTTCCACGTTGCACCTCCCAGCCGCTCAGCCCTCCAACATTTCACACTTTACGTTTCACTTTTTAATTATACACATCCAACGAGTTTCCGGGAAATTGATTTTTCTACACAAAATATATAAGCTCTCAAGCTAGTAGTATTTAAAAAAAAAAAATTAAGAAAGCCGATTTAAAATAGTAGAGTTTAGGGTTGTGTTCTATTTTTGTGTCGAGATCGGGGGCTATATCCCTCAGTAAGTGTTGGAAGGCTGGTGTGCTCGGGTCGCCGAAAGCGGCTGACCGCAAATAACCCGATATTTAAATCAAGTCCGTGAATGGTGTTTGTGTTTTGCCTTTATTTACCACGTGATTTTAATAGCGGTTTCGACACATTTTTAGTGCTTTAGTGAATCGGCATATGGGAATATGTCTGTGATTTCAGATTTAAGTTTTTTGGATGTTATATTTGATAAAGATGAACACATTAAGTTAGAAGAAGATATCAAAATCGACGAAAAGAACTTGTCAAATGTAAGTGGGTTTTATTTATTCATTTTGTTTACCTAAATTGATTTTCCCTTCTAACACACATTGCTATATTTAATAAACATATAAATAAGTGATAATTATCGTATTTTAATCTCTTAACATTTGCCCATTAGTTTTTCTGAAAAAAACATTGCCATATGTTATTCTGCCAAATTATTTTATTATTATCCATTGTTTTTTACTTTGTGCATAGGTTAATATAAATTAAGGTTTATGTATAAATTCATTTGATGAATTGATAAGAAATTGTCAATTACAGTCCCAAATAAAAAGCCATAGAATTCATGATATTCTAAATATTGATTGTCCAAAGTGAATTAACACAATATGTAATTAATGCATATTGTTGTTATTAGATATTAGCAAACCTGCACTGTAGTGTATCAACGAATATTATTTAATTTCTTATAATGGGTTGTTAAGAAATTTAATGATATGAATAAACATGCTTAATTTCTTAACAAAAATGTGCATTAATTCCAACTTTTGTCTGTTATTTATTGACAATAATCACAATACCATGAATTCTATGTTTTTCATTATTTAGGAATGTTATTGATAATTAATCATGTTTTTATTCGTAAGCAGTTACTTTTTCTTGTACAAATGGGTTTAATAACACTTAATCTAATTACATTTAACTTTTAGTTATTTAATTGAAAACTTTTCTACTTACAAGTATTGTTATCAAGTCTTTTATCACAGAGTGCATTGTGATTGTTTAATGTTTTTCTCCCAAGCTCAAGGTGAGAGTGACCAAAACAGTGCATAGCTGCATAAACAAATGGGAGCATTTCTTGTCTCTTGCAAATTCCTTAACTTTGTTATCGGTTCAATGAAAAAATAAATAGAACTCGAAACAAATGAATTTCTTATTATGACTTTCGATTTATACAAAACAGTTTTTATTAACTCAAGAAGATATTATCAGTGCCAATATTGCATTATATTTTCATTAATCAACTCTTTGGATGTTTTAATTTTTAAGAAAAGTAGGATCATTTTCCAGCTACGTATAACTGTTTGTGTTATGCATTGCTTTGGTAAATCCACTTAATTTTAATTCTAATTTAAATGTCGGATTCACTTTTCCTTTGAGGTTTCTTGTGCACTAAATTTATTCATTTTAAGTAGTACCAACATTCTTTTCTTTAAAACTAACACATGCACCCACGCATGTATGTATGTATGTATGTATATATATATATATATATATATATATATATATATATATATATTCATAATTTACTTATGGGTAATTATTTAATAATTAATGTGAGAGAATTAAAGTTGAGAATACTTTTTTTGAAAATGTTTTTCCTGGCCAACATCTAGTTAGAATGATTCTGATAACAGTTTGAGATTTTGAATTTTGTTGCATCATTGTCATAACAGTAGCATCAAAATATCTCATACCATTATGCACTTGTTTGTCTTCAGTTGAATAAGGAACAATTAATAGAATAAATATTTGAACATAATTTTTCTGTGTTTAACATAAGTTTTGTCTTCTTTGAATTTATAGATACATTACTACCCTTTCTTTTAATTAAAGTCCTGACATTCAATAAAATTTAAAAAAAAATGTTATTATTTATTTAATACATTTTGTATGTAATTAAAGTTTACAGTGAAATTCAAATTATACTTTTTAGGCATTACTTACTTATTTTTTTAGCTGATAAGACCATTATGATCTTGAGAATTTCGAACTAAATTAAAGTCGCGCCGTGTGAATTTTGCTTTCTTTCGGAGCCTACCATGTCACACTCTTTACTAGCTTATTATCTTACTGCTATTTGTACAATAGTGAAATTAAAACATATTTTGCAAATAAAGGATTAGATATTGTAGTATTTATATTTTTCCAAAGAAAACATTTTATGCTATAGCATAAACCCTTTGTATTTGTTATTTTCAGTTTACTTCGCTGACTGAAAAAGAAAATTAAAGATATGCTGTCTAATTTAACAATTAAACAGTAGCATTGTATTATTTTTAAACTGTGTATTTGTTATTTCTTTGTTTGTATTCGTTTAAATTAAGGGCAATATGTTACTAGATATTTCATTGTTTTACTAGCTCGCCCTCGATCCCCATCCCATGTGCTAATGACATGCTATTGTAATCTTGATTAATAATTATGAATGGTTTAACTCAATCAAAGTATTTAAATGCATTTAACAACAATAATTTGTTATCCGCGAGATAGGATTGCTTTGAAATAGGTGTATGGCCATCTTGGCATTTGTACTTTGAGCGAGCACATGGGGCTGGACTAATTAATTAAATTTATCAAGCAGAATGTCATAATGACTCTTAATTAAATTTGATTCCTTTAATGTTATTTATTTTTAATAAATAATTAAAATAAAAAGCAAACTAGTAGCAAAAATTATGAGTTTCTAACAACAGATTTCCGGCGTTCAACCAGGAAGCACTACTGACCATGCTGGTTGTGAAAATTATTTGATTAATGTGGAAATTTATTTTTTTCGATGCACTGGGCTGAACAAAAATTTAATATGTGTTTTTAGCCTAAGGTAAACCATTTAGTGCCATCTTATCAGTGCAATTTTTAAAAGTTGAAAAAATAATTCATTTTTCAAGCGCTGTAACTCATATATATGAAACACACACACATAGGCAGACAAGTATCTCTCTTGATCACTCCTACTGACAAAATAACGAACTGTTCGTAGTGAGGGCAGTTATTTTTCTAGAGCTAATAAATATTTTTCTTATAAAGCCAAAATACTTATTTTTATGTAAAAAAAAAAAAAGAAGAAAAAAAAAAAAAAAAAAAAAACCTAGAACTTACTAAGCCTACTGTCAAAGTGAAGAATACTACTAATAAAGAAATATGGTAGATCATCTACAAATACAGATCACTTGCAAGAATATTTTGTTGTTAACACCAGACTATAACCATCGTATCTTAGCTATTTCCTGACTGCTTATCACATAGATGGCTAACTATCTACCTCTCACTGTAAAGTAATTATAATAAGACAAGTTTAATCATGTCACAAACTATTGATAAAAATATACTCTTAAGCTTTGAAAATCATAAAATGATTATAAACAATAAGGAAAGTTAGTTGAAATGAGCAAAAAGGTGAAATTTGAATCAATTTTTCTTATTCTTCGTTCATTTTAGTCATTTATTATATTGTCGAAGTTTATCGATGAGAAAACCTTCATTAGATCTTTCTCGTAATGTCCAAATATGTTTTTTTCTGACTCAGACCAGTTTCCATTTTTTTAAATTACATTATTAAGAAGTCCTAGTTGGTAGTCACTTGTGTATCTTGAAGGCAAAGACTTTGGAAAAGTAATTAAATTAGATTGGGAGTCCCTTAACACTCCGTGCCAAAGGTTGTGGTTTCGATTCTCACTAAACGGGTGGTGGCTTTTCTTTAGAAAAAAGAAAAGGCATCTGCCCTATCCTGGCTAGAAAAGGGTGGTAACTTATAGATAAACCGTTCCAAAATTCTTATTTAATAATAATGGACGTTAAAATTTAAAAAATAAATTTGAGTTTCATGTTTATATCATTGCAGGAAAATTATTGGGAGAACTCTGGTGTCGATATCCTCGATTCGGTGTTGTTCAACCAGTCATTAGACTTTCTCCCTAACGAAGGTTTCCTCTCTGAGCAGACACTAGGAAATGTTTCGGGCAGTTCGTGTTCCGATAGTGGTAAGGAAATATTGAACTACGACGTTGTTTTATCAATTATTTCTTGTTTTAATGTTAACCTTGGCATCTCGATTATGTGCTTAGGTCTCTCGAGTGATCAGCAGTTTTCTCCGGTCTCATTCGATGAAATCGAAGAGGAGCAGGTGGATATCAAACCAGATATATCGGGAATCGATGAGTCGATGCTCAATATCCTCTGTGAGGACGCATCCTCCGATCAGATAACCCTCCACAAGAGCGATGATGACGACCCTATTGATGGTAATTTCATTTGCGTCAAATATTTATTAATTTAATTGTGGTATTCATTTATCTAGTTTGACCGTTTTTGTTATTTTTAAGTGTGTACAGTGAAAACGTCAAAGCCCATCGTCCGAGTGAAACCCTCTATTTCTCGGAGCACGTCGAAGGTCCTAAATATCTCGGGACTTCAAAACAACCCCCGCTCCATCCTCATTCCAGTCAAAGGGAAGAATGGCATGAAGACGATTAAAATTATTAAGCCGAATGTGCGTATGTCGAGAAGAGTGAAAGCTGAGCCTGTCGAAGATGTGAAATCGTCCAGCGAAGAGACTGGAGACGAAGGAGAGCAGCAGTCCCGATACCCCAGGGTCCAACTCACAGGTAAATTTCATTCCATATGTATATTGTCATATTTTATATTTCTCAATACATTTATATAAAACAGAGAACCAATAATTAAAAACAGAATTATATCTACTAAAATTTTTATTGTCGCTCTATGTATTTCGCGCTCTTGGCGGCTACACTCTTGACTCAGTAAACTAAGATTAACCTGATGGACGGTAGTAATTTTTAATGATGTGACTGGTAATAATTATAGTTATAAGATATTATCGAGGCACCATATAGGTCTCCAAATGTTGAGCAACGCATTTTGGAACTTATAATATTCTGTTTTTTAATTATTCCGCCTCAGATGAGTGTATTAAATTTATTTTATTTAAATAGTCTTAAACCTTACGAACTAACACACTGTTCGAATGGGAGAAAAATTGGTTTAAAAGTAATTGCAAATTAAGAGAAATTAAAAATACGACCAAAGCCTTGGTAAAAGAACAATTCTCTCGTAGAGACGAAGTAATTTTATCCAGGCTTCGGATAGGACACACCCGACTCACCCATTCGTACTTACTAGACAAAACAGAAAGACCCCTTTGTCGACAATGCAACAGAACTCTAACTGTCAAACATGTACTGACCGACTGCAGACAACGCAGCACCTTGACGATTCCTTATGACTTACATGATTTACTGACAGAGGGTAGTCCATACATCCACATACTTCTTACACATCTCAAATCAACGCTCTTTTATTCGAAGATATAACTATATGTCTCCTACAATCGAAATGATTTTTGTCTTTTTTTTTTTTTTTTTTTATTTATTTATGTTTTTTTTTTTTTTTTTTTTTTTCTTTTTTCTTTTTTTTTTTTTTTTTTCTCCATTAGTTTTTATTCTATATGAATAATTTTGTTGCCTTATAATTTCCTCTTGTCTTATTTTCTTTATTACTTTTTTTTTTTTTTTTTTTATTACAATCAGACTGCGACTTCAACGGACCTTGATTCTGCTATCCATATGAGTTTATCGTTACAGTCACGGAACTCATAATTAATAAAATAAAATAAAATAAATAGTCTTATCTTCTCTTCTCTTCTTAATGAAACTTTTCTGAACTTCTTCAACTATCAGAGGCTATCACCTCGCTGGCTCTGAGCTTGTTGGTGTCCTATCTCTGGCCTGCATGTTTTTTTTTTTTGTTTTTTTTATTATATATTTATATCTTAACAAAGTAGCCATGTTGAAGCTCTTTTCAGAAGATTTGACAGGTGATCAAGTCCTTATCTATACGTAAATACATTGAAAACATTCATGCAGTGACATCATACAAATAATGGAAAACCCCATTTTAGCAGCTTCTTTCATATCTTTCTCTCTCCATATACACACATATAGAGATACGCACATCTTTCTCTCTCCATATACACTAGATTCCAATACATACCTATATATTAAGAATGATGGATAAAAGAGGGAATCATTAGGAGCTCTTCGGTCTTTAGCCACGAATCCTTGCTTATTCCCGCTTTAACTGTTTAAACCTAGGTTTAACCATCATTCTTACTTAAGTTATTGACTCTAGCCTTGAGTAAACGTGCAAAACCTCTCCTACGTTATTAGAAAATCTAATGAAATAGGATTTCAGTGCAGTTAATGTCTACAAAGTGAAAATTGTTTATGGGATTGTGAGACGTGTAGGTAGAGCTTCATATTTTTTTACGTAAAATCTTTATATTCATAATTAAAATTCATTCGGGACAGCAAACAATTATCTTGATCATTTGGCTTTCAACACATAATACTGCTTTCTATTGTTGTATTGTATTCATTTCTTATAGAGTTTTTATTCCGAGAATGAATATGCTTAGTGTGAAGGCTTTTTAATAAGTATTTTAATTTATTTCTATCTGAAAGAATTATAGCAAAAATAGATAATGTGATTAGAGCCAAAGTCCTCAAGTTCCACTAAGACGACATTTGCTGAAGTTATTTATTTCTTTATTATTCTCACCATTTCAAAGTTGTAATTTTGTTTGTATATCATTTAAAAATACTAAATTTGTTCTACTTGTATAAAGTGACATGTGTATAATGTGACATGTTTGGCCTATAGATAATGAGTAGTTTGCTTATCTTAATGTTTATTGATTAGTGGTGCTATCCTGCTGTAGTGTTCTTCGAATACACTAAGCCTCCGTGTTATCTAAGTGGCTCTATCTCTTATCAGCAATAACTAAGTGGGAAAAGCAGATAACTAGTCACTTTCCTTGAAACTATTGCAAATTAGCTTTACCTTTGAAGATAATTACATCTGGGTCTGCCGCATTCCTTACCTCCAGTTATTTTTGGCTCTTACATTATACTCTAACAGAATTGTTGTTACTGATAGTCAATCATTAGTTTCTAAATATGTTAAGTATTAAATTAAACCAGGGTTTCTACTGCACGAAATTAAAATTAGGACACGAAAGTCACAAAAAAGTCATGAATTTTGAAACCATGCCACAAAATTTCAGTTTTACTGGAGTCTCACGTAATTCCTGGATTTCCACGCATTTGTAATTGTTGACGTATTTGTATGTCTATCTGCTGCTTAAATGACGTTTTCAATTCTATCTGCCCCAACCTCTTGCTCTGTTAGATTCCTTTGTTGTAGCATTTACGCATCAATTATCCATTATTTACATATATTGTTATTATCATATTCAGAGTTTTTCATAAAGAATTAAATATTGAAATCTTTAACACTTAAATTTATTAAATTATGTACAATAAATATTTAGTTAGTAATATTATATTGTTAGAAATATTGAATTCTGCTACCATTGTTCAATATTTTTGAGGCTGCTAATTCCATAGTCATTCTAAAAATTTTAGTATCATTGTTTCTTAATTTTTTAAATTGATGTAACTATGTGATGATGTACATGTTATACAGTTTTTTTTAATGGTTTTAAATGTATGTAAAATTTTAAGGTTATAGATATCACAGTAATCCGCGTAAGGTTACGAACAACTTTAAGCTAAAGATTAAAACTTTTTCTTTTAAAGTGAAATCATTCTCTTTTTAATGTGAATGAAATTTGACTTTAAAGTCATGAAATTGGCTTTCAAAAAGTAGGAGACACCCTGTAAACTGTTTAAAACAAAAATAATAAGCCATCGGCCGTGCCACGCTGAATACATCAGTTCCTGTTGATCTGAAGTTATACAACATCGAGTGTAGACAGTACTTCAATGAGTGACCATCTGGGAAGACCACATGCTCTTGACGTCATAAAAGAGTGTCAACCCAAGGCTTATAACAAAAAAAAGATAATAATAAGCATAATTTAAGATCTAATTTTGGAGCAAGTTGACTACTGGCAATAAATACTTTCTGTCCATGTCATTGTACCAAAACTTTATCTATTAATTATTAAACATTTGTAACAAGTTAAACATAAGATAAAAACAGTCACTATCAAGATCCTAACAAAGTTGCTATTGTAGTTTTATGTGAAATGTCTGTATTGCAGAAAGAAACATAAATCTCAAATAATTATACCTTCTAAATAAGATAAAATCTTTATAAAAATGATTTTCCCAGTAAAGAAATATTTTATTCTTATTTTTTAAAAAAGCAATGAGTTGTGGAAGGGTGTTGTTCTGGACGGGGTGGAAGATGTACTTCAATATGAGTAAGATTTTTATCTCATGAATAGGTGCATATTCATTATGACTAAACGTTAAGTACGCTTTTAATAAATTAAATTTTAATAAATATATCCATCACATATAATGAAATATACTCATAAAACCAATTCCTGGTCTCTTAGAAGACTTGACTCAGTGTTTTTGTCGTCCAAGATAAGAAACAGAAAATAAATAAGTGCTCTGAGCATTTTCAGTGGATACTCTCTATCTTTAGTGTTCTAGAATTGATTCGTGCTTATGAGGTTTGCCTTTTTAAGTCTTGGGGTAACCCTCTAAAGCAGTGGAGATGAATTGTTTTGTCATGATACATTTTTGTGTGAGAAAAGGCCATTTTGTTTTACGTCATCCTGTGCTATTTTTATGTATTGCTTCTTTGTGTTAATATTATATTATTTGTGCTTTTTCCAATCTATTTAATCAATGTACTTTGATTATTTCTGCATCATGATTCCCAACTTTAGTTTATTTATAACTTTGAACCCAATTTTTTAAGCTCTATTAATCTACTTTTAACACATTGTACATTCCTCTGTGAGCTTAAATATAAGGAAATCAACTAAGATTGAAAATTTATTTTAAAGTATTTATATTTTAGTTGTCAATCTTCTCTTCAGCTAATGAAACTGCTTTATTCTCAACTTTGATGAAATACTGTGCCTTGACATTGGCACAGTGTTACTTCTGGCTTCACTTTTTTCTGATCCTAGTGTCTGTAAATCAATAGTTCCAGGGTTTGCCCGTTAACACCTTAACAATAATTTTTTCTATAATATTGGCAAAAGCCAACGGCCATAGCCACGTTGCACCGGTTCCCATAGATCACTGAAGTTAAGCAGTATCGGGCGTGGCCAGTACCTGAATGGGTGACCGACCATGTGCTGTTGGTATTATACAAAGGTTGGCAACCTGTAGATAGCCTGGCATTAATAGCCAAATGTGCCGTGAAACCTGAAAAGAAAAAAATATTGGCAGAAGAGCAATAAATAAAATTGTTTAACTAGTCACTTTACTACGCTTCTTGATCGGTTTCAGCCTCTTAAACAGCCATGAAACAAACTCGTACTGTAGTACTACAATCTATCCGTAGGAAGGCGAACCTTCTGCTACAAATTAGTTCAAACATTATTTTATTGTTTGACTTTCAGCCTACAATATACAAAAAATCATATTGTCGCTTTAAAAAATAACCCAACATTATTTATGAGGCAATATAAACATTTTAAATGCAAATTTAAGGAGAAAAATATCTTAGTTCAGAAAGTTTTTTTGATGAGGTAAAAGCCAACAAGAGTACTGAGTATTCCGACACTTGATAGTGAAATGATAATTTCTTCCATTAGTTCTTTAGCTGTATGATAAGAAGTTTATGAGGAGATAATATGTATCTCCTCATTTGTATATTCGGAAGGATAGGAGGGAACATTCGCTGGTGACTTCCTTTCTCGTTGAGATTAAAGCATATGACAGGAAGCAATCTCTCGCCGTTATCTACCCCTTCTATACAAACCTCTCCCTTTTCACAATAAAAAATTATTACAACTGAGAAGAGATCGTTGACCGTAGAGATTATCAGTCGTAGATGGCCAGGGTTCGTACATAATAATAGAAATAAAAGTACATTTTTGAATGTAAAATATGAGTTTGTGTTTAGGCTTGAGTTTCAATCCTTCATCAGAGCTATGAGGAGCGGAAGAGTTGATCCAAATAGAAGTAAAAAAAAAAAAGTTACTGACAAGGGTTGAAAATCAAGCTGAAGCATGACATAAATGCATACTTATTTTTACATAAACCAAAAACTATTATGACAATTCTGATTTTATATTTTAGACATGAGAAGTTTTTTTTAAATATTTTGTTAAATATCTCATAATCGATAGAAAAATCATAGTAAGTGGACGACAAGCATTCAAAGCTTAATAAATATTCTAAAGAAGATATTCTCATAAAAATTTCGAGAGGAGGATCTCCGACAGACCTTGCTTAAAAAATGAGAAAGATTTGTTTTTTTGTGTAGGCCTTTATGACGGGCCATTCTTTAACCCATTTGAGACGATTTTTTTCTAACACGATCCCAAGGAGCAACATTTTTTTCTTTATATTGTTCATTTTTAATAAAAAATCATGTTTACAGTACAAATCACCTAATTCGTTAGTGAATTCACATAAATGAGATCATCACGCCAGGTGTGCATTTCGCTCTTTGGAAAACTTTTATTAAGAGGAGCAGATTGAGCACCATTAAATTTGTTTTACTTTACTTTACAGAATTCATTAGTTCAAGAAAAATCATATTTCGGCGACTAGGTACTCAGAATAACTGATGATTGAACGTTACTGTTATTGCACACGGTGCGCAGGCCGTCTTATAGCCTCGAAAATCAATTGCACTCATGGTGTGCAATCTGCCTCAAATGGGTTAAGCACTAGCAGGAGTCGGGTAGCAGAGGGAGTGAGTAACCTGTTGGGTACTCCCACTTATCTGTGTGTTAAGGACATTTTAGAGCCAAAAATCTTGCTTTTCTTGAAGATTTTATTCGAGTAGGTGATTAAATTTGTTTAATAGTTCCTATGCCTTCTGGTTGATAAGTACTTGTTGCTACCCAATTCAGTTGAGCAACTAAACTTTCTTTTTTCAAAAATAAAATTTTTCTTCTCATGAGTTTTTCAATGTAGGTTTCCACCAAAAATATTTAGAATTTTGAAAACAAATTATTAAAAGTTTCTGTTCCAAGGTTTCCAAAACTGAGAATATAATGCATTTCCGTTTATAGTCTTTATATGCGAAATATGTTATTGTATTCATTAGAGTTATTTACCCGTGTTAAAGAAATATGTAATTGTTTGATTGTTGTTTTTTTGTTTGACTTTCTTTATGCTATACTGCTGCTAACATGATTTGTCATTGTTAATTATTTCTGCCTGAAAGGGTTGCTAATTGGAAACTAACTTTCATTAAATGTTCTCTCCACTTGAGTTCTGCTTTCACTAAGATTGTTGGTAGATCTTCATGTTATGTACTTCTCAGTGAAAGTATTTCTTCAACTTCTAAAGACTCAAGATTTCTAGTATTAGGAGATTATTCTTTCTTTCTCAGGAATAGTTTCACTTGCTGAAATTAATTCTTCGTTATTGGGAGCATGTTATTTTCTTTGCATTATACATTTTTTAGAGTGACCATGTATTTATATCACATAATAAACCAAATTACATTGCAATATGCCTAAACAAAATGCCGGATTATAAATTCACTGTAATAAATATATATTAACCTATATATAACCCGTCCTGAAATTCATTGTCGATAATAAATGGACATTACAATTTAAATAAATAAAGGTAAATGTGAAGACAAGGGTTCTAGGCACCGATTATTTTGAAATTTTGTACTATATAATATTTTGATGCACTAAAAAAAACTTAATTAATAAATAAACGTATTAATAAACATGCACATTAAGAAGAATGTCTAGGACGACTTTTGGGCAGACGTGCTGTGCGTTTCCGCTCGCTCAAAACTCTGGTCAATCCAACTCGCTGTTATGAATAGAATTCCGATTTTATGGAGGTTATAAATAGTTTATCAACATTTCAAAAGAGAGTCCTTTGTTTCCCAATGTTACATGTCTGCGCATGCGCATGTTTACAAATACGATGTTTATACCAACTTTAACCTCAATAACAGTAAACTTTAGTGCTTCATAACTTCTTTCCTAGTTGAGAGCGAGTTTTTTTTTTTTTAACGGATTCGTGTTTAGTGGATCAAAATACATATAGTGCAAAATTTCAAAATAATCGGTGCCTAGAAACCTCGCCTTCACATTTACCTAAATAAATAAGGATTATTGTATTATATATATATATATATATATATATATATATATATATATATATATATATATATATATAATAAGACGATAATTTCACAAACAATAACTGGTCTCCTGTAAGCCAAGCGGTGAAGTGAACGAGAGTACTGCCCTATCACAACAGTGGGAGCGTCATCTCAAGTTACTGATGGCTATTAGCTACGACTATTTTTCGTTTACCAACAATTCCCTTATTATGGGAAGAATATGAGGTGTTTTCTTTCTTTTATAATAATCAGTCTATCAAGTGTTTCTATTCAATTCCTCTTGCAGTCTCTTAAGGTGTTGAACCACCTTGAGATTTTCAAAATGGATTTTTTCTTTTTTTTTCTAGAAAAATTGTTTGTATTTTTAAGAATATTTTAATATGTATTAGATCGCTCAGAGATTTGAACCTAAATTCTCTTGTTTAATGCTTGGATGTGTTTCCAATTGTGCTCCTAAACAATCAAGGTTTGGCAAGTTAGGTCGTCAAATTTAGCCAAAGCTTCTATTGATCCGATCATCAAACCACTGTATAATACATGGGACGGTATATGCTGTCAGTGAATTAATTTTCAAACCTTTATATTTTAGAAAAAAATAGCTAGCCAAACTGCGATATGAACCTAAATCATTGCATTTTATTCTCGAGTGTGTTGATGATTACTGGGTTTCATATCACAGCTTGGTGAGTTAAGATATTCACAGGAGCCAAAAACATGAGGAAATTTTTAAACTCAAATTTTAATAGTTTTTTTTTTTAAAACGTCTCTCAATTCCACTGAAGAAAAATTTTGTTACGTTATGTCTTGGATAATATTATAACAAATAGGTGTTGTAAATTTTAACAAATTGAGTTCAATAGAACTTGAGCCCTCTTGTAGTCCAGTAAGAAGAAATAGTTTGGTTAAACGTTTAAAATATTCTTAAAAATATAAACAATTTATTCATAAAAAAAAAAAATAAGAAAAATCGTTGACAATTTCTTAAGGTGGTGTAACCCTTTATTTATATACTTCATGAATTGTTTGGATTTTTGATACATTAGGTATTTCAAATTATTTACTTTTATCTTTTATTTTCTATAAAATTCTTACAGAGGAAGAAAAGAGACTGATGATTAAAGAAGGTATCTCAATCCCGAGCCATTACCCACTAACGAAACAAGAAGAACGGGATTTAAAGAGAATTAGGAGGAAGATCAGGAATAAGATCTCCGCTCAAGACTCTAGGAAGAGGAAGAAGGAATATGTCGATGGACTCGAAGACAGGTTATACTAGGCTTTATGTTACTTTTATTTCACTCTAACTTTACTCAACTGATGAAAACATGAACAATTACTCAATTCTGTCAGTTTTTACTCGCTTATACTTACAATATACATTGGAACATCCCCTGTAATGGAGCATATTCTCGCCACTATTGTCCTACCAATAGAGGACTCCTTTATTAAATGACAAACTTAAAATGAAGCATTTTTTATACAACTATACAAGGTGTATTGAAAGTAGATGACAATGCTCAAAGGGGTGAAACTAGACCAAAAATATAGTTAAATACTGCCGACCGCTAGTTGCTATCTCTTTTTGTTCGAGGCATATGCTGTTCTAAAGGTTTTTTTAGATATAAACATGTTTTTTAGTAGAATCCCCCAATTTCCTCTGTCTGTACACATTATATTACTTTTTTTAAATCAGCATTAAATTTATTTTAAGGCTAATGAACATTCCATGTTAGCAAGTGTAAAAAGTTGATATTAATAAAAGGGTCTAGTTAGCGACAAATTTTCAAGAATCACTACTCTTCCAAAAAAAAAATTCTGTAAGCTGCTGAATCTCTCAAAATTGTTAAATTTAACTACCTTTCCAAGGGTGTACTCAGAACTGAGATTATCTCTCACATTCATAATAATGTAATTAAAAATTTAGGGGAATAAACAACTGATAAAAATAAAACTAATATTGTGTTTATTTTTGTTATCTTATCAGAAATAAATGAAAATTATTCTTGATGAAATTGATATGTTATGATTACTCTAAGCCTCACATTAAAGGCGCATAAAAAATAAAAGGAATTACTTTGAAAATTGTAAAAGTAATAACTGGCCTCCTCATCAGGTGTGGCCAATTCCTGAATGGGTGACCGGCCCTGTGGCAACCTGTAGACAGCCCGGCCTTAATAGCCCAAATGTTAATACATCGTTAAGCAGGGAAACAAAACTGGCCTCCTCCTTAGAATGTTTTTTTTTTTTTTTCTAAATAACCTTTAGAACGACATATGTCTGGAACAAAAACAAGCAGAAAATTATGGTTGGCAGCATTTAACTAAATTTTTAGTCTAGTTTTACCACCTTGAGTAATGCCATCTACCTTCCGATACACCCTGTATAATAAACAGGACAGTATGCACAGTGAGTGACTTAATTTTCAAATCTTTATTTTCTCTTTAGAAAAATTGACTAGCCAGGCTGGGATTTGTGCTAAGAATCTTTCCCACTGACAATTAAACTTCCGGGCTTCAGATAGAGCATTCATAACATCACATTTATCTGAAGCTAGATATTGGTATCGTCATAAAAGGCTCTGAGTAGTTATACCTAGTGATATATTAATTAAACGGTAGGATCGAGGTTTATATCACAGCCTGGTGAGTTAATTTTTCTATAAGTATGAATATTTGAAAATTAATAAGTATTGTACCGTCAGCTATTATATAAGCACTCTTGGATAAATTAAACAGCACGTTGCTGCATCAGAATAGCCACTTTCCTGTGTATCGAAAGAAGTTCAATATTGAGATGCATAGAAAGTTAGTCATTGAGGTGATAAGATGTAAAGGAATGGTTGGGACTCGGCAAAGAGAAAACGTTAAATTTTCAGAAAAATCGATATTTCGAATGTTTTGGCATGCCTTTTGCTAAAAAATAAATATACACAATTACTAAAAATAATAATCAAAATTATACACAAAGTTTTTTTATGAACAAATTAGAGTAGTTTTATACAGACCTTAGTTAAGATTAAATAAGCGAATTAACAAGTTCAATATATTGGATTGGGTATTTGAGCTGAGGAAACTCGAATCAATTGTCATAAAAGCCTCAGAATCCTGCGAGGATTTAGATTTATTAAACAGCTGTCCTTTGGATGAATTAACTTGCCATGCTGTGATACGAAGCTCGGTGATGTAAATGGCAATGCACCATTAAATACAACAGGAAATTCTGTGGGAAAAATGAATTTCTTCATGAAACTACTAACTTAGAAAAGTAGGACATTTTTTTAATTATTTTGTTTTCAAAGATTGTGTTTTGTTAGATTTAGTTAAGAATATAATCCGAGCCTTCAGGGCAGTTCTATTAGACAGTAGGTAGTAGAACACCCTTAAAACAAGTGATATTAATTAATAGATGTTAAAATTATCAAACACTAACAAGCTTGTCTCTAAATGTAATTAAGCCTTTACATTTCTGCTCGAGTACTTATGTTCTATCTAAGGGGTTTGGCCTATATTCTCCTATTTTGGCATACATTTGGCTTGGACCGAGCTAAACATTTGGCTGAACTCCTTCAACTACTAAAATTCAACTCATATATAGATATCTCCAACATTACGGGATTATTTAAGAGCATTAAACAATATCTTCACAATTAAATAATAAATTAATTTATTTCCAAACTATAATGTCAGTGATTCTGTTTTAAATAATTTAATTAATATGTTCTTTTTATAATATGTACGAGGAGAGGTTAGCTCAATGGTAAAGTACCCAACTAATTTCCTGGAGGACCTAGCCTTATAATTCAGGATCCCAGATCGTCCCCAGGCCCACCCACTCTTTAATTAATTTCTTAACATTTCAGGACTGATGGATTAAAAAATAAACTATCTCCCTAGTGTGTCGTATGGTCAAGAATCAGATACCTCTCCACTGTATGCCCTTCTAAGCCTTGTGGCCTGTTATGGGACTGATTTATATATATATATATATATATATATATATATATATATATATATATATATATATATACACACACACACACACACACACAAAATAAAAAAATACTGTAAAAAAATTACAAAGTTTTATATTATTTATTTAAAATTAGAACTTTTTTTTAATAATAGAAGATGGTTATTTTGTCACAACTATTGATCAATCATTGTTTCTTATTATTATTAGAATTTAGTTTTATCAGAATCACTGACATTATGGTTTGGAAGTAAATTGATTTTTTATTTAATTTGGAAGATATTGTATAATTCTCTTAGATAATCCCATACTGTTAGGAATATCTGTATATGAGTTGAATTTTAGTAGCAAGCAAAATTACTAGGCTCGTTCTAAGCCGAATGTGTGCCAAAATGGGATAATATAGGCCAAACCTCTTAGTCAGAAAATTATTACTCAAGCAGAAATGTAAAGGCTTATTTTCATTTAGAGATAGGCTTGTTAGTTTTTGATAATACACTGATGCAACACTTCAATTGAGTGACGCCTTGTTATCTTATCAGTCGGCACGGAGAGCCGAGAGCAAGGGTGCTTGATCTATTTCTGGAGACGAAGCTATGAGAGACGATTGGAAAAGCAGTGTTTATCATGTTACGTCCTTTAAATTAGAATTCTGCTGGCTATGCTCTTTATGTTTTTCCCGCTGTCAGCAATTCTTCGTCTGTCGCAATCTACTGACTACTGCAATTTCAAACCTTCCTCTTCTAATTGCTCTACATTCCATCTATAAACATTACTAATCAGAATTTAATTTACCACAACTCTTATTTTTGTATTTTTCTCCTCTAAAATATTTGTTTAAATAAATTTTCAACTAAATTAATGACACTTTGTTACTTAGTGTCATCTAGTGTTTTAGGTTTTTCCTCCCTCCCGACAGAAAGGAAACCTGCTCATGTCGTCATCCCAATGACAATCTAGAACTGCTGATTAGAAATGCCAACTTTTCATATCCCTTGTCTCATGAAAATATCAATCATTCAAATTTATATGTGCGTTTGTTTATGTGTGTGAATATTATATATATATATATATATATATATATATATATATATATATGTGTGTGTGTGTGTGTGTTTGTATGTTTTGGGATGGGCTATTAAATGGTCTCCACCCTTTTCTAGGAATGATAGAGATGTTGCCTTTCTTTTTTTTAAAAAGTCACCACCCATTGTGGGAATCAAACCCACAACCCTAGACAAAAAAGTGCTAACACTTATCCCTTGTTCCAGAAGAACAGTGACGTAAATGCAAAAACTTTGATTTTAGAGTAGGAAAACTATTTGCATTTGTATAAAATGAATAATTGAAAAGGTGGCTTTATGTGGCAGTAAATATTGGTTTATTGAGTGTATGTAGAAATATACTTTACTATTATTTGCCATGGATTAGGATCACCCTAATTTCAACCCTTAAGTACAGTTACGTCATTGTTTCTCTACAAATTACTCATTGTTCTAGAAGACAAATTTTCTGTCTGGTACTCTGTCGAATTTTCTCTGGCGATCCTGAGTGGAACTACAGTTAGTCCATGTTCCCCTGATATTGTCTATGGACTTATATTCAGTTGTCATTGTTCTTCCAGAACAGCTATATTATATATGTAGATATATTTGTGTATGTGTGTCTCTGTCCTGGGGGAAGGTAACCTGTAGATAACCCATCCCTAAAATCTTGGTTATTAATAGAGGGACTTTATAATTAGAATATTATTATTAAACTTTTAATGTCCATTATTATTTACTAAGAACTTTAGAACGGGCTATCTGTAGGTTACCACCCTATTCTAGCCAGGATAGAGCTTATGCCTTTTCTTTTTTCTAAAGAAAAGCCACCACCCCAAAGTGGGAATCAAACCCATGACCATTGGCACCAGGCCTTAACAATAACGGCCACCGGGCCTCCTATAATTAGAATTCAAATAAATAAAAAATAAGTTACAAATAAAATTTGATTTACCTTCATGATGAAGAATGTCACCCGCATCTGGGTGATAGGGCCCTCACACTTGTATGCCTGGCACCCAGATGTGGGTGGCAGGGTGACAAACATGTTAGTAATTTGTGCTTTATCTCCATTAAGGTGATACAGATAATTATGGGCTGTGATGTTTATAGAAATTATTTTATATATAGCGTTTAGTTTTAGTTTTCATTAAAGCTATAGACAATATTTAATATTATATAAGCAGGGAATGCATAAGAGAGTGGTGAGTCACTCGACTCATGTACCAGAACATCTCAATTGAAACTCCAGATACCCACTGAAGATTTTATCTTTGCTGTCGTGCAGTCCATCTGTCATACCACTCGACCTTCAATGAGTACCAGCAAAATGAATCAACTACATGAAATATACTATCCCTTCTGAACATATTTTTGGACCAAATTACCGATATTTATTGATTCTTCTATTTTCTTGGTGCATTTTTACTGTCTCTTCTCTTAAAGTCACTTTCAACTGAAATGGTTAATATATGTATGCCCGATATAGATCAATATGTTTTTTTTATTTTTGAGTGATCGACTGCAGGGTTATTCCACTTCAATTATGCAAGTATGAAACTTTTCCAATACTTATTTCTTTTAATTTTGAACATAAAATAACCTATGAAAAGATTACAGAAATAGCTAAGGAATGAATAGCTTCATTTTTATTATTCATCTATTTTTTTTTTTTTTTTTTTGCACGAAATGTGTCAATATTCGTTGTTGTACTCGACCAAATATGTCAAAATTTATAACCAAATGTAGAAATTATTTTTGTGATTTCATCAAAATCTGTTCACATTTTGATAGTAAAAATTTTATTTTTTCCATTATGAATAGTTGGAAAACAAATTAAATAGGCCAGAATATTTTTAAAACAGGTTTCTCATATAAATAATTGTTGTCTGTTCCATTTCTGAACCTATACCTGATGCTTTATCTGCCATACTTCATTTCAAAAGTCAAATCCTCCTTTGTTGATCTTCAACTAATTTAAAAAAATTATTATCATACAAGTACATTTTCTTTATTGTTTTATGTTTGAAAACAGTTGAATAGCTGTTTTGATGGTTATTACTCATTTAAAAGCCTAAGCTGCATTACATAAAATAATCCTTTTCTGTGAAGCTCCACTCTAAGGCATCCATCATATAGAGCTCATATTTTCGCAGATTTATTACAATTGTTGTCGACTGCAGATATACATTCATAATATGCTGATATACATACATGCCTGTTTGCTGAAATACCTCTTTTTTTTTTTTTTACTTGTTGGTGCTTTTTCCAAATCAAAGGTTGATTATCAATAATTCCTCCCCATTCACACAAGTCAACATATAATCTAAAAATACACTCGGAGCGGTGTGGCCCTTTTAGGGTTTTTGGTGGCGCTGATTATGATGAGCGGGATGGTTAACCTTCACATCAAATTCAAGGTCATTTGAAGATCAAATAGAGAAAAAAACGGAAAAATCTGAAAAGAAGGCATGCGTTTGCTTTTGAGGTCCCTGAAGTTTGCTGACTTACACTGCCTCCCAGAAAATGATTTTTTTCTCTACGTTTTTTTTTTCTCTATTTGACCTTCAAATGATCTCTTGGAAAAGGCTTAAGGTCAAACAAACTACGGATTCGGACTCAGGGCGCTCAAAAACATGTGCATGAAGTTTTTCATATTTTTCCCACGTTTTTTTCTGTATTTGACCTTCAAATGACGTTGAATCTGATGTGATGAAGGTTAACTAACCCGCTCATTGTAATCAGCTGACTTAAAAACCCTTTAAGGACCATACCGCTTTCAGTGATTTTTTTTTAGAACAAATGTTGACCTGTTCCATTGGCACTTCAAGTTTTTGCCACAATTTCTGTACAACACTCACAATTTTGTATGTGGCTTCCCCACATTTTACTTCTCTTATGCGTTTTTCTGCACCAATAGGGTAACTTTTAATTATTTGTCTTTTTTTTTATTTTACTTCTTTTTTCTTTCTTTTTCTTTTTCTTTTTTTTTTTTTTTTTATACTGCTTCTGCTGCTAAGTTCATTGGTACCAGCGTCACTCCTGTTAGCCAAGCTTTCATACGTACAGCCCACTTGAGGACATAGACCTGAAGCACTTGAGCATAGACGGAGTAGCCCATTTCGGCTTTGGTGTCTCCTCTTCTGCATGTCGGTCTCCACTACACGAACAGAATTATAACTACGCAATGTTTTCTATATAGTGCAGACACTTAATTTGCAAATGTGATGTGCTGTAGAACATGATTATCTAAGGTTAAATTAAATAACAAATACTGTTATTAATTATTATTATTCACGATAGCGGAAAATAAACTAACTTTTGTGAAATTTGCCAATATTTTTATTCAATCTGCTTATTATATATAATAAAGTGTTAAACTTCTGTTTTTCCCTACCTATCCCTGGCATCCAGACGAGGGGCCTCCATTATTAATATTATTTTACTCTTCATTTTTTTTTATTATTTATTACTATTATTATACTAACTGTTTTGTTTTTATTTTTTCAGAGTGAAACAGTGCTCCGTCGAAAATGCAAACCTCATGAAGCGAGTTAAGGCGCTTCAAAGTGAAAACCAAAGTTTAAGTGCGCAGCTGCGGAGACTTCAAGCACTTGTTGGGCATAGCAGCGCCCAGCCTGGTACCTGCCTCATGGTCCTGGTGCTCTCGTTGGCACTCATCATGGCTCCCAACATGAGGAACTCCACGCGCCCCGCTACAAATAATGATCTCGCCATTCCAGAACAAAAAACACTCCTTTCTGGTAAGAAACTGTTCAAATATAATTAAGCTCTGTCAGCTGCTTAGTTTTCAGATCTTTATTTATTATTTAGGAACCGATACTGTTAATGGGCCCAACAGTTTAAATTGACCAGCATTTTGGGGTCTCGAAAATTGTTGCCATGCTGGTCAGTAAAAAAGTGTGCTCTTGGCCAAGGTGGGTGGTCTATTTATGCCTCTTTTTTTATTTTTTTTTTTCGAACTTTTCCATATTATTTATCATTGCTTAGCCATAATCTTCAAAACTGTCTAAAATGGTCTGTGACGATGAAATTAATCGGATTTCGGAAGAAAATAGTGAAAACAAATATTTATTTTAAAAAAATCCACATCAAAACATTCGATGGAAAACTGTTTTTGTTTTTTTTTAAACAACTGTAAGACAAGAAAGATGGTAGGGATAGGCCACAATGTCTGGGAGAGCTGCAATCTTATCTCACAGTTACAGGGTTTGTAGACCTGGCCCACTCTTCCCACATCTCTTGTTACCTGTCCCGCACGACAGTCAACGGCTAAAAGAACTGATAGCAGCTTAAGCAAGAAATAATGTTCTGGGGTCAAGAAGCTGTTTCTGCTACCTGCAGCAACGCTCACATCAATAGTTTGTCAATTCTTTTTGTTAAAATTGGTAACAATTAAAAGCCTTTCTGCTTAAAACTTTAATAAAAAATACTTTTATTAATTAACAATTTACCTTCCCGTAAATTTTCTAATTTCTACATATTCAGAAGAAATTATCCTTCAGAAAAACTATGTGATCTTCATCTTAATGGTTTTAAATTGAATTTTTTAATAAGAGTAATATTGGCTGTTTAATAAAACCATTTTAAACAATATAAAAATATATATATAATATATAAAAAGTTCTCTTTGTATCTTCTTTTGTTTTTATCAATTTCACATGTTTTAGCAGTGGAATCTTGATGTTTTTATTTGTATTAAACAAAATTATTTCTTGTGTAGAAAAAGAAAATCGATGCTTCCTATTTCTATAAATTTGTCGTCAAGACTTTTAATTACATTGAGGGAGAGGATTTTTTTTCTCTAGCCTCTGCTCTCCTAATGTATCATTGAAAGTATTAATGTCAATATTTTGTTTTTAGGAGTGAGGTCGAGAAATATCTTATCAGCAAAATCCGAGTTCCTCGAGCCACCATTGGACGGTGACGGGATCCTCCCTGACATCATGAGAGGAGCATCTGAACACGACCACGACTACACCCACCGTCCACAGTCTAGGAAGAGGTAGGATTTTCTCTTTATTCGTCATCATGCAAAAGTTTGCATGAAGTAAACTCTTATTATATCATCCTTCAAATCTTAATAACTAACTCTGGACAACAAAGCCATGAATAGTCTAATTTTCAAATCTTTATTTTTTAATCCAGCATGACAAGTTATTATTTCGAACAAGAATTAATAAATAAATAAAGATTTGTAGGAAAAAAAGTAAGGATGGTAGTTTTTTTCATATTTTAATTCTCAAAATTCTATATTTCTAGGTCCCGAGCTTTCCTAGTTCCTCCTGTGGATGAAACATGGCCACCACCAAAAGTTGGAATACCAGCAAAAAGAAACAGGACTTCTTCGAGGATTGAAACCTTGGAGCAACAGATTGTCGAAGTCGAGATCTCCTCCGAGATGTAACACTCACCAATTTGCTGCTGTATCCGCTCGCCTATCATTCTTTCCTCAAAGTTGTTTTTATTATCATTTTATGCGTTTCGGTTCCAATATTTCTAATATTAGTTCACTTTTTCAGCTTTTACACATCTCATGAGAAATATTTCTCAGGAATTTTAATTCCATTCCGTGAATTGTAACGTTGACTAAATAAGGGTATAAGTTATTAGAATATTTTTCTTGGAAAAAAGTAGCACATTTAACAAAAATTGAATTCCAATATTAATGAAGTCGATCTCACTTTAGAAAAGTGATTTTAACTTTATAAAATAAAACTTCCGAGCAATTGATGTTCGTTTTAGTTAACCTAGACTGAATTTTACTCACATTTATTTATTATGAAAACTAGATTTAAGAAGTCCTAAATTTATCTTTTAGTACAATTTATAATTTCATGTATTTAAAATTTGGTTCATATTAAATATTGTAGGCTTTAATATTGTTATTGGAATTTGATTAGGCACCTCAATGGAATGTTATGAAAGAGTTATATATTTGCAAAAACTATTTGTTCTTATAATTGTTTTTATCAGTAAAATTATTTTAAACATAATTATTATGTTTATTATTTATTAATTTATTTTTTGATATGTTTATTGTTATTATAGACCTATTGTTTCTACTATGGAACTTCTTTCCAATGTACACATTACTTGTTTTATGTCAGTTGGTTTAAGTTTAGTAAATACCCATGCCAATATATATAAAAAAAGAGTAAAATATTAAAAATCTAAAAAATGCTTAAAATCGATACTTAATGGTCAAATCCTCAGAAGGAAAGAAGACTGCCAAATATTTATTCTAAACATTATTAATTTTATTTTTAAATTTTCTATTGTAACAAACTGACTATACAAACATAGAGTTAATTAATTTTAGAAATATGTGTACGAAGGGTGATAATACATAAAGTATTAAATTGTAGATTTATATTCTAGATTGTTTCTTGATCGATATCTTGTTACTAGAGAAATTACTCAGAGATCCTGATTAAGTCTAATACGTTATCAGGAATTTCTTCGATATAGCTAGAAATAAAGTCATTTGAATATTATATTTTTTTATATTATTCCATTTATAAAAAAAATATATTCTTGTCACACTTAAATGTTTTATTTAATTTTATTGCGGGTAGATTTTTATTGTAAATATTTTTGCTTTCCATATCGATATGTTGAAAATAGTTCCCTTTATTTGTTGTTTTATTTGTGTATATATTTATATATAGATTTATTATTATAATTGTTAAAATTTCATATATGCTTTATCTAACTTATATCTATCATCCCAATTACTTTTTCTATTAGGTTTATGTAAATGTGATTCAAAGGTTGCTTTCATAGAATATTTTGGGTTGTACCTAGTGCCTAATTTATGATCAGAAATTTTATTTTATCGCCAATGAAATGTTGATCCTTTGTGTTGTTTATATGTTTTGTTTTAATTTTATATGCTTTGTAATGATAATTTAAAACTTAATGAAGCGTATTTAGGTAAAACTATAAAAAGGGCCCAAAGTTTTGCATTCCGAAACCCTCCTTTTTTTCTCTTTTGTTTTTGTAATTTCTTTTTTTAAGTTATGAAAAGACAATTATGTTAGTTTGTAAGTTTAATGGGAAAGGCAAATAAGAAGTGTGCAATATATTCAAAGTTACTCTATTTTAATGTATTTCTTAACCAATTATCTGTAACACCAATGTTAATAAGAGAATGTTATTTTTATTATATTAAAGTCGAGTTTGTCGACGATGAGTAAACTCATGAATAGATCTACTACATGGTGACTGTTTAATGAAGGAATATGAGGTTTACGTTACTGGTTCAGTAGCGAACCCAATGTTTAAAGAATTATCCTTTGTTTTGTTTTTCCTCACCTTGCTGGAAAATGAAAAAGATGAAGTATCAAACAATATTAGTATACATTTTCATTTCATTTTGGTATTATATTTTTCTTCTGTATTATTTTAATAGCACTCAGCATTTTATATTATTGTTTTTCACTTAGTCTTATTTTACAAAGCATTTGTTAGATGTCACAGTTAAGATTTGTTTTTGTTTTTTTTTTCAATTGAAACTATGATTAAGTATAGATCATAGATGCGTATATTGATGGCTAAAAAGTGGTGGATTGTTTCTGAAGTTTTGAAACCTTATGAGAAAAGTAAGAACTCTCCTGAAAAATTCTATTTTTTCTAAATTGTTTACCTTATTCATCTCAAGAAGTATTTAACTACCAATGATGTTTTTATTAAGATAGAAAGTGAGCTATAACTTATCACTCGTTAGCCATTGATACATTTCTTGAATATTTCACTTAAATCATTTTATTTAGGGAAGACGTGGTGGGGAATTGCTAAGATTTATCAAATAGGAATTTGAATAAATAAACAGCAGCATGTTGGACTTGTAATCATTATTTTTATCTATCCTACCCCAATTTCTTATTTTTCTTCCCATTTCTTTTACTTGATCGTTGATTGTAAGGAATTTAACTATTTAGGTTAGACTCGGGACATAATTTACAAAAAGTTCTTCAAATGATCCTGCATACAAGACATAAAAAATGACACCTGTTAAAAAGGAAATTAGCATTATCAAGAAGGCTTCAAGAGCCAGACCATGTTCTGACACGTTATTTTCTTGTGGCTTGAGTCTTGGATGGCCTAATGGTAAAGGAATTTCCTTGCCCAAAATGAAGACGAAGTCTATGCTCAGCCTGGTACCGAGTGATGCAAAGCATTCTACATAAACGTTTTTTGAAGATTTTGACTATTATTCTTACTAATAAAATGAGTAAACATAACAAAAGGTCATAAAATTATGGACTTGGATCCTTTAACATAAAATAACAATTAACAGCTCTTTTAAACAGAAATGAACCAAGCTCAATTTTTATCAATAACTATAAAAATACGCACCCATCACAATAAGAACAGTTTATTTTAATGAGAGAAAATGTAAAACTTTCAATTAAAACAATTATGAAATACTTCAGTCAATAAAAGGATTTTAGACCCACAAGAAAATGTAAACCATATTTCTAAAGGAATTTACTAGTGGCACTTAGGGGTCTCCCGTGGTCTAATGGCTAGCGCCTTGGATTCATAAGCGGGAGATGGTGGGTTCGATTCCCAACCTCCGGCAGGAATTTTATCATCCCACGGCTCGCTGGTAAAATTCCTCGCTGCACCCTGGATGTCGGCGCTAATGACCTAGATGTAGATGCGCCGTAAAAAAAAAAAAAAAAAAAAAAAAACTAGTGGCACTTGGTTCCTTTCCATTTAAAGGCGTCCACATGTATGTGTGCTAACAGGATAGCAGCCACAAGTTCTTTTGTTTTAGCCATGAAGCATGGTTTATAGTATTCCCATAACCAATAAATTTTTTCGTTAACCAGCCAAATCAGATCATCTTGAGAGTGAAGGGTTACTATGGTTACAAATGATTAACCCTTAGGAGACGGTAAACCAGATGACCTACCTTAGATGCCTGTTTCCAAGGCACGGAGTAGTGGGATAGAAATAAAGGCAAGCTATCTGTTGATGCACAAACCACAATGCTGGGCCCGAACGTGTTATAATAGCTGAGCCTCCACCGCCAATTTCTTCCCATTTCTGCTAATAAGCTTTCATTATTTTTTTCCTTAAAAAGTTTTTTTGTCACCACGTTTTCATTCTAGGCTTCAGACCAGTCAATGGTATACTTGGTCAATTAATTTAAATTTATTGGTATTTTACTGGATCTAATGCCAATTGGATTGCAAATCCAATTGTTTAAAGTAATATTGAATCAGCAAGGACTTAAGTGACATACACCACTTTAAATGTTTAATAAAACTGTTTTGTTTTTACAAATTTTAGATAAACTTCCTCCACTTCTGAACACTAGAAAAAAATTTGAAATTTTAATATTAAAACATATTAGAAGAATGCAGTGAAATGAATAAAATAGAGCATAATCAACACTAAATTTCATTTAAATTTATTTTACTTGGCTTTTCCAAAAGTATAATAATAAAACACCACAATCAATCTCCAAAACTATAGCATTGAAGTCCATCAATTGAATTCCAACTGTTTATTTTTATAAACTTAAAGCACTTCATTTCTGGGTAGGTAGATTAAGCAACCTTCAGCAGAGTTCGAATCTCAGAAAACAATATTTTTATTCAATACTGTGAACATAGCAATATGTTTTCAAATGATAAAGCTGCTCAACAAATATGACTGGGCAAATTGAACTTAAACTATTTAACAAAGTAAATAAAAACTACTTATAATACTCACTATAACGAAATATGTCAAAACCAAGAGACAAAATAAATTTGTCTTTATTTAAAAATAGATTGATGGTTACTAACTTATGGGGATAGAAGCTCAAGAAATAAAATACATATTATTGTAAACAGTTTATTTGAATTTGACTAAAAATTTACTTAATTAAAAAGAGAAAATATTTGAGAATTTCACACCACCAGTATCAACTGAATCAGCGACTAAAAATACAAATGAAACCTCTAAAATGTAATGTTTTCAAAAATTAATATTAAAAAAAAGAATGATTATTTATGGTAGTGACAAATATTCTGATGGTTGATTAAATTTATAAATAAATATGTACAATATGAAACAATGAATATGTCTTCTTCACTCAGTCCAACGATGAGTGCAGTGCTGGTTAGTGCAGACATAATACAGCCTCATCTCTTCCTGAAAAATAAAATTAAGTTTTAATTTTTCCAAACTACAATAACTTTTCAAAAAATTATCATAGAAAATAGATAAATATTCAAATTATACAGAACAAGAAAACATTTTCCAAATCATCCCGGAACACATTATGCATCAGAATGCATATAAAAAAGTTCCTGGCAAGTATTTATTTTATTTTTAATGTTTTTTTTTTGTAATATAATAAAAGTAAGTTTATGATTTATTATTATCTGATGGGAGCTACAAAAACAAATAAAACAAGATTGGATCCTATTTATTATTTCCAAAGTCAAATAAAAAATTTGCACATATTCGATACTGTTTCATTTATAGAAAAATCATAACTATAAAACGTAACTACTTGTGGAGCAACTGCAACAATATAATAGGGAGAATATATAACCATCTAATTATAAATAAGAAATGATTATACATTTAGTTAGGATGCGGCCTTTGTATCTTAATACAACTACTGAAGAAATGTTTTTCCTCTTATTTCTTCTGTTTATATGTAAATTAGTGTTAACTCTGTCCTCCTTGCTTAGAGCCCTCATGAAGGCTTGAATTTCAAGCCAAAACGTCGGAAAAAATAAATCACATTATCTTATAAAAAATGTAGTTTTAATAATATACGAAGACCAAACGCTGAATAAATCTACCTTTACAATCCCAATGGGCGATTTCCTCTCAATCAAAATGAGATGGATTGGCGATGTGTCCAGGCAGAGTAATGTTTCATAACTGGCATTTAAATCTCTCTAGCGCCTATTTTAAAGGCCTCTATTGATACTCTTCTGTATCGGTGTTAATAAAAATTAAAATTTCAGTAACGTGAAATGCCATACAACGGTCCCGAAAAGTAGCTTGGGAGACAATAAATATTCAAAAATTATCCGTAAACATCAAAGTGTGATCAACTTAGAAGATTATTTGTTATTCTCATTTTCTTCCTTTTTCTCCCCCACCAGATCATAACACTATCATCATTATAAAACTAAATTACTATAAAAACAATAAAATCTGCAAAGAGCATGATACAAGCATACTTAGATGTGGTAATATAAAAAAAGACTTTGAAGGCAGATATTGTCAGGGTTCAGTAGTGAGGGTAATAAAATAACATCTTTTAGATAAAAAGTCTTACATTTTTGCTAATGTTTCGGCTTAAGAACCTCATCAGAGCTGAAAACAAGAGCGGACAGAGATACTACTAAACAAAATTTGTAGGGTCTCCCTGTGATCTTGTGGCTAACACCAAGGATTATCGTGTGTCATCAAGTCCTTCCTGGAGCAGGTTGAGTTCCTTCATCTATGGATCTAGTGCTTGTTTGGAATTTGAACTCAGGTCCTTCCGCATTTTAGTCTGGACTAAAATGCGGAAGGACCTGAGTGGTAGAGCACTGGTGCTCTACCACTGAGCTAACCTCGGCCCAATTTTATAAGGAAGGAATAAACAAGAAAAAATATTTGTACCTTTAACAGCATCGCTTTTCCAATAAGTATAATTTGTTTTCCTTTATTATAATTTCTATTTTAAAAAAATACTATTAGTATTAAATCTGTCCATCCTTTTTTTACAGCCCTGATGAAGGCTTGAATCTCAAGCCGAAACGGCAAAAAAATTACAAATTTTTTACCTAAAAATATAGTTTAATTAACCTCACAACCAAACCCCAACAATATCTATCTTTGCAATCTGAAAGGTCAATGATCTCTCAATAAATAAAGACTTGATTTCTACATACTTCAGCCCTCCTTGTTTGAGCTTGAAAAAATACTGCTTCCCGGTGATTGCATTTAGGACAAGGATGCTGTTCAGTTCTAGGTAAAGTAGGGTCAGAAATAACATCTGACACTATGTGCGTGAGTTCACTGAAACAAATTCACAAATTAGTATCAGATTTAAATGCATGGAAACTGTTATTTTAACTCCATTTACTTACTCAATTTCGTGCATAATTTTGTTAACGTAAATGCAGTTACTGTCAGCAAGCTGTTTATAATCACAATTCCTACACTGAAAAAAAAACAAAAAAAAAACGTGACAGTTTGCCAATGAAAAGAATAATTCAAAACAAATTTAGTTAAATAAACTCACTGCATAAAGTAGGACTTTAGTTTCCTTGTCTTCCTTTGGGTAAAGCATGTTGTTACTGAAACAATACAATACTTCATTGTAATTACATATATATATTAACTTATTAATATAAACAAATATTTATCAGGTCAAGTATTAGGTATTTTGTAACAAACAACCTGGAGAATACAATAACAATACTGAGATTATTGAAGAATCATTAAATAATCCATGATCAGATATATCTTTGATTATTTTTTTGGCATTATTCTTTAATAATGTTCAATAATCTGAATATTCTTAAATTTTGATTATCAAGAATACCACTTTTTCTATCATTACTAATATGATTTTTGCCTAATAGTAAAGAGACGATAAATAAATTGTAAACAAATGCATTAAAATTTCTTCTTATGAAGATGAGTCTGAAAAAAATTGAACAATAAAGCTCTTAGCACAGAATAATCCTGCACAGTAGTAAAAACGTATTTTAATTAAATACAAATATTATCAGTAAATAATGCGAAAAGTAACACTTTATTCAACTAAGCAAAAGAATAATGAAAATTGTCAAGTGGCAAGGGGTAAATAAGCACAAACTTTAAAAATAGATCTGAGAATTCAACAATAAACAAAATAACTATCGTATTAGAATACCATTCCTGGCAAAATCTAATGCCAACAAATCCAGGTCCATCATCATGTGTATCATATCCGCTGACAGGCATTTTTTAAATAAATTTTCTTCGAGCACACTCACTAATAGGAAATAACAAAATGCAGCGTTCTTCAACGACTAGTTCAATGAAAATTTTAAACAGTGCAATCACAAAGACGTACGAGCCAATAATAATAAAATGATGTATAAAAAGGGACTTTCTAGAGTAAACAAATTGATGAGGTTTTATTATAAATCTTTAAATTTAGGATTTTTAGTCCAGCTATTCGTAATCTAACGAAAATTTTCGTTAGGTTCGTTTTTTTTTTTTTTTTTTTTTTGTTTGTTTTTTAAAAAAAAAAATAAAAAAAAAAACAAAAAAAAAAAAACGAAAATTTTCGTCCTAGAAGACCTATGCAGCAGTACGCAGGAAAGTGGAATGCTAATTGGTGGTATGCCTTAAAGTCGCCCTTCATAAGGGACCAATGAATAGTTCCATGCATGTAATGCGTGTCCCTTGCGTTTTGCTGTAAGAGCTTTTCCTCACAGTCTCGTAACAGTAAAAAAAAATCAGTCCCGTAACAGTCCACAAGGGCCCAGAGGGGCAGATACTGTACAAGTATCTGATCCTAGATCATACGGCACAATAGGGAGGTATTGTGGCCAGTACTATGCTCCGGACACCTGATTTTCCACTTTGCTGGTACCCATAATTTTTTTTTATGCTTTGACTGCTAGGGCCGTTAGTAAGGTATCCATTAATAAAGTAAATAAAGGCTGGGTGGCCCTAAGGACGCCCTGAGCCCCCAAATCCTATCCTCGATCGACGACACTATAAAATAAAAAAACGCTGGAATTTTCAACTCAAATCCTCCAGTCCCCCCCCCCCTCAATAAATAAATACGGTTCATATTGAATGTATATTCCCCCCACCAATAAAAAATAAAGCAATTGAATTTAGTGCTACATATAAATGCCCCATTTGTTCTGAATTTCTAATTCGTCATAAATTTATGTATATTATTTTGCGCGAAAATACTCTTAAGAGATAAGTATGCCATTATAAAGAAAATAAAAAAAAAAAACATTTTCGACAAAAAACGTTAGTTTCAGCTAACTTTAGCAATTGAAACACACCTGAACTCTGGTGGCATTTAATTGATTTATATACGCCCAGTGTTGTTGTTTTCTCTTTATAACAGTCCATAAAGTGTGTAACCTTCTTAACGCTTTGAGATACCTGTCAAGAACAAGCTTATGTAGTTACATTCGCCACTCTGTACTGTTTACGTTATCTTTTTTATTCCCTGTCCGTTAATTCTCTATCAAAATGGATCACATGTTAGCTAGCCCCTTTAATATACCTAGTATAGGGACGCCGGTTCATCAGCCAGAAGAAGACCAACAAATATTACCCTTAGCTCAACAAGAACAGCAAAATTTACAGCAACCTCCTTTACCTCCTCTTCTTCCAATTCAGTCTTCCATGTCTCAGAAGCCTCCGCATACTTATGCTCCATCCATGGGTTTTACAACACCTCAGAGTATGATGCACCCTCAGACACCTGTAAGTATGATCATATATCTAAGTATTATTCTACATTTTCAGGACTTTAATGCATTCATTATCTCCTATCTGTTATTAATCCTCTATACCTTGCCTCTCTTGTTCACAATACAGGCCATATTACCATTAAAACATTATTTTTAAATAGATTTGTCTACATGATATCATTTATACACCACTAAGGAATGTTGCTGACAAAATACATTGAATTCATATATATTAGAAGATGGAGAGTGATTTGATTATGCATAGTTCTCATTACTTTATTGTTTTTGCTTTAAGCATGCATATGCTTAAGTTATAAGTTGTTAATAAACTTAGGAAAGGTGCCTAAGCTCTTCTTTAATGGGCTCAGCGGCAGTTTATTATAGAAGAAAATAATTAGGAAACTTTTCCTTGTTAAATTTTTACTTATCTTTCCTTTTTTTTATTTTTATTCAAATAAAACGGAAAATGTCTATATATGTTGGATTGATTTTATTCTTTTTTTATTAATCACAAATGTTTATTTTTACCGAAGAAAAGGCATCAACCCTATCCTGGCTAGAAAAGGGTAGTAACCTATAGATAACCCGTCCCAAAATTCGTAGTTAATAATAATGGACGTTAAAATTTAAATAAATATTTTTACCTCAAGCTTCAGTTAACATGTGTTATTCTTCTTTAAGAGAAAGAAGAAGAAAAAGTTATTTTATTTTATTTTGGTTCAAAACAATTTCGTGTTTTTTTTTTGTTTTTTTTTTTTCACAAATGGAATAAAGTAAACTAGTTACAATTTATGAATTAAAATAAAATGTATTAGTACACACTACACTTCAGAAGCCGGTCAAGAGAAAGAAGATATTACAAAACACTACAGTTGTGCTTGAATATATTAATTCGTATTTTAAAAAGACATATATTTTTTCTCAACAAACACGACTAGAAAGTATTTACATTGTAATGTTTGTTTCAGAAAATATTGATCCTTTAGTAATATTTCTTCTCCTTTTCTTTTCCCTGTGTGTGTTTCAGTGCTGGGGAGCTTCTAACCATAGGCACCATCATCTCGGTCCATAGCATATGCTACATGCTTGGTAACGTTTTTCAATGGGATCATCCAAGTATGGAGATATAATCATCATATGACAAGCAGGGCTGCAACTTATCGTTGGTTTTATTGAAAGAACTTCATTCATTTAAAATGCTATTGAGTCTCTCCAAGCTACATTATATACAGAAATAAAGTATTCTTTTCTCTCCCTTTTGGTTAGAGAACTTTAAAACTAATGAGTGTTAATTTCAAACTCCCTTCTATATTTTTAATTTCATTATTATCATTTCCTATTTAAACACCAAGACTCAAGTCCATCACTAGTAAGCCTGAACTTTTGATAAACTTATAGTTTATCTTTTTTTATTTAATTGGGTTTTTGAATACAGAAATTAGGAGCCAAACTAAAACTCAATTATAATAAGATCATTTGTTATCGCAAACCTCGACTATCATTAAATTGATAAATATAAATATTTGTTGTTATTTTTTTTTCATTTTAAATAAAACACTAGTTTTCTATCATAAAGATATTATTATTTTGTGAAAAGCAATGGTTTTAAGAGAATCTACTCCATCTGTATGAAGCTCAATAGGCTACTTTATTAAGGCACCTACCTGGACAGTGGAGGATAAAATCCCAGCCCGGCAAAGTTAAAAATGTAGCCACTGATTGTGTATACCGTCGTAGATAATAAACAGTAACTCAATAAGTTCCACTATCAAATTACCACGTTCAATGCTGCCACCATCTTGGCTCATTTTGGGCTATGGCTGAGGTTGATTGAGAGAACTCCAAGGTAAGTTACTGGCCGGGAGGGCAACAAGAAACTGAATGGACCCGAGCTCCATATGTTCCTTACCATATCTGTGAAGGGGCAGGGAGAGCACCGTATGGTGCTCTCGGTCCAGCTGTAATTACTTGATGAGCACCACATGGTCCTCATCTTTAGTCATCATCATTCCTTATCTTTAGTAAACTAATAAAAAAATGTAAAGATATATCTCCTCTATAAAAGGGTGGGAAAACAAATAATATTTATGCCACTGTGCATTTTCCTTTTTAGTGAATTAAGTTATATCAATAAATCACTGGAATAAGATGTATTTTATTTTAATTTAATTATGTTAGAGCCCTGAAGAAAGTAATGTGAGCGTAGAATGAAAGAGAGTATTGATTTGATGCTAACTAGTAGGCCTGTTTGGTCACAGCCTTTAGAATTGAATGAATTTAAGACTTGTGAAAATCTTGCTCTAAGAAATCTATTGTAACCAAAAATTTAATATCTCGTAGGAAAAACAGATGCTATCATTTTTTCAAGTATTTAGTCATCTTATAGAAGTAATACTTTGTTTAATTTAGCATTCCTTACACAATGCCTATGTGTGTATTTTCTTTGATCAAATTATAAAGGTTAGTTAGTTTTCTGATAGAACTCCCTCAGGAAGTCTTGTAGGTAAAAGACAAATTATTTCTTTTCAAATATATAATTGGTGAATTTTTTTATATAACAATTGTTTATGATGATCTAAAGATATTTCTGAAAGATGTTGTGAGAAATCATCTTAGCTGTCCCTTGAACTCGTGAGAGCTTAATGGTTACTATAGTTAAGGTGATATTTTAAGACCTCGCTCTTTAACAGTATGTTAATAGAATGCTAAGAAATTGTTGTGCTTCCGTTCACAAGTCCAACATATGCAATTGATAATCCTTGTTAACAATTATGAATGTCGCTATTGTCACGAATTATGAACAAAATACAATTAAGGGGGCATCCATAAGAAGAAACTGGAAGCTCATGACGGTCAAGCTGACCCTCACTAGCAAATGATCACGAAAGGATGAAATATTATGTTCAGACTCAGAATAAGACATTTCGCGCATATGGCGCACCTAAGATGAATTTCAAAAGAGGTATGAGCTTCCTACGTAAATGTAGCCTTGAAGAAATTACCCCTGAAAACATCCTCCAGTCATTTTTGCTCTTGGATGAGATTTAGAGTCTAGAGGATTAGGCCTTGACACATACATTTGGCTGTTAAGCTCTACGGAATTTTGGGGGATCTCACACAATGCTTTAAAGAACTTGGACTTATCGGTCAATATGACAAAATGTGTAATTAAGCTTGATCATAAATGTAAATGTGACGGCTAGACATTATCAGCATTTACTCACGTCCTGTACATTATTTGATAAAAATAGATAAGAATTAAAAAAATCAATAATATTAAAAGACGATTATTGGCCAGAAGTACCAACTCAGAGATTGCATATAGTGCAATTTAGACTGGTATCGATCCTGTAGGAGGTGCCTATAAGATAAAGTCGAAACTTGGAGTCCCTTGAGAGCCTGAGCTGCATGAGGGCTCTCTTCCATTCTATTGTTACTTCAAACCTGATGTACTCCTCTCCATAACAAAACATATTCGGGCCCAGCGTCATGGCATATGCGTCCGAGATATGTGTTCTGTGGGCCTAGTGCCATGGCATATGTGTCAGCAGATAGCTTGTCTTTCTTTCTATCCCCACTACTCCGGTCCTTGTCCTATACCACTCGTATTTGATTTGGGACCTCATTACCTTATTCCCGGTTAGGTTCGTGGGCCTGGTATCGTAGCCCGCTGCCTTGGCGTATTTGACATTTTACTAAATTTTAATTAATCCACTAAAAGTGCATTATTTTAAAAGTTTTTTCACTTACTTATTTGTTATATATATATTTGCCAAAATAACCATACAAAAAGATGACTTGGGCCCTTATGGAAATTTTGTTCGAAGCCATCGGTCCTGAATACAGTAAATAAATAAATACATGTAATATGCCAAATAAAACAATAGGACTTGTCTACAATTGTGGTTGGTTGGCTGGTGAAGGTTCATCATAGTAAATAGGATGCAAAGCAAGTCAAAACACCTCCACTGTTTAATTCCTTTATTTTAACAGGAACGTTTTCGAGGTCAGCACCTCATCCTCAGTGTCCTCCTATAGCTCAGCGAGGTTCACTTGGACCTTCCTCCGACTATACTCAGTATAGTACAATACTTGTATAATTCCTGTTAAAATAAATGAATTAAACAGTGGAGGTGTTTTGACTTGCTTTGCATCCTATTTACTTTAATAGGACTTGTATTGATACAAATGTGCTTTAGGTCCACCCGACAAACCTATGTAATGTATTGTATAACATACAGTCTTCTTCTTCGTATATGGCCACAGCACATGCACGAACGCCAGCAGACACTTTTTTGTAACTTTTTTTCAGTGTAGTCATGGCTAAAGCACATTTATGCTAAAAAAAATGTAAGCCCTGGAGGATCTCGCAAGGTCTTTCCAATCTGAGTATTAACTCTTGACCTGACCATCTGAGGAAAGTATACAGAAGAAGAAGAAGAAATTAAGCAAGTATTATAGTTACTGGTGGCAATTAACATTTATCAAGCTGTTATTAAAACTGTTCTTTTTTTTTTTTTTTTCTATTCTTGAGTGATTTTAGCAGGTTTCAGTCGACTTTTGAACAAATAATTGAAGTTTTATTATACGTGTATGTAACTCATGAATGTACTAATTTTACTACAAATTCTCAAGTAGGGATTCTTTGTCACATTGGTGCTAAGACAATTTAAATTTTGAATAAAGGATTTCAGATTAACTTGAAATAAAATAAGCAGTATTTTCAAAATTTAAAAAAATTAATAGAAGTCTGAATGTATTTGTGTTGGTTCCAGCAAAACTTGATGTCTCCGATGGTGAACCGAATGGATCAGACTCCAAGTAATATCATCAACCCTACTACTCCTGGTCCGATGACACCCATGACTCCATCTTCGGCCGACCCTTCCTTCATGCCTCAGCTCCAGTAAGTTTTCTTGAATGATTTTCTTATATCTATCGTTCTATTTTAGTACTGAAGAACCAATTTGTTTTACAAACATATGCTAGCTTATGGGTCTTCAAATATTATTCTATTTCCTGTTGAAACGTTTCGGCTCATGCCATTGTCAATCTCTACTTTGTCTTAGCTGTATTTGAAGTATCCTAAATTTTATTTATGACATCTTTGACCTAAATACCAACTGATGTGTCGGTTTAGGGTAGCGATTAGGACTTTTTTTGAGTGGACATCTCAAAAATGAATGAGAAATCAACATAAGTGGAAGGTGACCATTTGAAAGACTGATACATTTTTTATGTTTGGGATTTTGTAATTCTTTTTTTCTCGGAGGAATACACCATTCTATTCTTCTCCTATAAATAAGATGTGTGGAGTGCTTTATTTTTTATAAATGAACTAAGGAGACTTGAGAAAGCTGCCAGCTAATATTATGCTGTGTACATGATTGAAAATTCTTTAACGAGTCAAATCTACTGCCTTAGTTATCAAAATAGAGGCCCAATGGCCGTGAGTGCTAAGGCATATGTACTCTATGCCTAAGGTCGTTAGTTCGATTCCCACTAGTGGTGGTGGCTTTTCTTTCAAAAAAAGAAAATGTATCATCCCTATCTTGGCTAGAAAAAGGTGGTAACCAATAGATAACCTGTAATAAAATTCGTCGTTAATATTAAATGGACGTTTAAATTTAAATAAATAGTTATCAATATACTTCTATTGTAAAGCGAAGAATTGATATGTTATATATTTTTTATTTGATGATATAGTACAAATATCCTGAATGTTCCTTTATCTTTTCAGGAATATTGTGTCGACAGTGAATTTGGGCTGCAAATTAGATTTAAAAAGAATTGCTTTACATGCAAGAAATGCTGAGTACAACCCCAAAAGATTTGCTGCAGTAATTATGAGGATAAGAGAACCGAGAACAACAGCTTTAATATTTAGTTCGGGGAAGATGGTATGTACAGGAGCAAAGAGTGAAGATGATTCTCGACTAGCAGCGAGAAAATATGCAAGAATTATACAAAAACTTGGCTTCCAGGTAATAAATATTTTATAACCATGTCATTTAATGACCTCATCTTGGTGATATTGATAAATAGTAATGTACAACTCATCACTTAGCATAATAGGCGAAAGCTTTCTCTTATCTTCACAGGGAAAATTGTATTTTTATTCATTCAGAAAGTGTATTCTCTTCACAATGAACATGTATATAAGTGTATTCTCTTCTGGCCTAACATATCGATGATCAAAGGAAATAAGTTAGTATGTTGGAAAATGTGCAAAATTAATTAGGTGCACTATCATTATCGTCTAAGACCTATGCTCAGTGTAAAGGAGTCACAAACTCATAGCCTTCATCTTTCTGACCTATAAAGGTGTTGGTTTCTGGGCATCTCATTAAATAGCGTGTTTTCTGTGTTAATTCTCTCTTAAAAAGCTGCCCTGAAAAGTAGAGATTTTGAACTTACCAAATTATTCCCTGTGAATCTATATAAACCATTAGTTGGTTTCATGGCTTTTGTTATAAAATTTACTCTCAATAAATTTCTTCTAGTGATTCTCATCTAAGCATAGACAAATTTATGTACAAAATATGTTTGATAGAATTGGCTCAAACTTGTTTTTCACCAACCAGTTGACTTGAGGGAAACATTCCTCAGTTAAAATTTGATCTCAGCTTTTATATTATGCCCATTGTTTGTCTTTAAGCCATGTGTCCATCCCTGAGGCAATTCAAAGGTTGGAGTTCGCAGATGACCCCTTTGTACATGCACATTATTCAATTGGTTTAAACAAATTTTAAAAAATTATACAAATTGCATTTCCATATTAACTAATTATCAAATTTATATTAAAAATTATGTCGAAAATAAACTGATTAATGCCAATAAGTTGAAGAGTGTCGATTGTCACGCGATATTAAGATTGATAGCAAAAATTAAAATTTTCATTCCTTGTGTTAACTCATTCATAGGAAAATCGAAACGGCATTTATTCCCGAGATAACTCGGGTGTGGGCATTAAGTGGTTAATCGAGTTATTAAACTGCAAAATTCGTCATTTTAATTAAAACTTTATCGTTTTATGTTTGTATTGAGGGTGCTTCTGAGCAAATAATTGATTTCAATGTTAAATGATAATTTTGACATCACCAAAAACGATTTGGTTAATTCTGGCAAAATAATATATTTTTTTTTTTTTTTTTTTTTTTTTTTTTTTTTTTTTTTTTTGTAAAAAGTAAAATAATTGCCTATGAGGATACAAAAGAACCAATTCTGACACAGGCCAGTGGAAAGTGATTATTTGAAAGCCTAATAATTTTTATGAATTAATTTTTTATGACATCAGCTATAAGCATGATGCAGGTGTCAAACGTTCATCCATGTTATATTTATCCTGAAAGTTCTTTTTAACATTTATGAGTTCATGCAACTCAGGGTTAAGAATTTCATGGAAAAAAAAATAATTTCCATTGAGCTGAACTAGTAAAAACAAAAAATTCAAAGAGAATTGGTTGGAGAACCTTATGCCAGTGCTCATATTTCTCCGTCCCTGTCATAATCTTCTTAGACTTACTAGACCTTATAAAATATAATTAAATCATCTTACTGCATTAAATATGGCTTGATGTTTCAAAATGTTATAGGCGAAATTCCTTGACTTCAAAGTTCAAAATATGGTTGGGAGCTGTGACGTTAAGTTTCCTATAAGATTGGAAGGATTAGTTCTTACGCACGGTCAATTCAGCAGGTGAAGAAAAAAAAATACATTGCTTAGACAATATTTTATAATTTTTTTTTTCTTTTTTTTTAAATAATGAAGAATAATTATTTCCAGCTATGAGCCTGAGCTATTCCCTGGCCTTATATACAGAATGGTCAAGCCACGTATAGTCCTTCTCATTTTCGTATCAGGAAAAGTGGTCTTAACAGGTATCTAACTTCAAGATTTGCTTTTTCTTTTTAAATAATGAAGGCATTACAAGCTTCAGTGAGTGACTTTTTATAAAGCAGAAACTCACACATAGTACCCCTATTTGTATTAATAAATTAATTACCTTACTTTTTTACAGGTGCAAAAGTTCGTCAAGAAATTTATGAGGCCTTCGATAACATTTATCCTATATTAAAAAGTTTCAAAAAGCAGTAACGACTTTGTAGTGATAGTGAAGTTGTTACTTATTATTTTGTGGACTATTGTTGTAAATATTGTAAAAATACTTGTAAATTATTTATTTTTAAAAATATAATATATTTTATAAAGAAATAAAAGTTTGTTTTTTAAACGATTGTTTCTTTCTTTGTAAAAAAATGAATTGGATATTTATCTGCAATTATCAAATTAATAACTTTCATAAAAGTGGGTTTTTTATCGATCACAACCATATTTTCAGCCTTTTAAAGTATACTGCAACATTATTCTAAAATTCAATAGCCCTTAAATGGGCCTTTGATCAAAGATCTATCTCGGTCTCAGACAAGATTAAATAGTAGTGCCTCCTCCACCCTTTTCTTCTCATTTCTCCTAATATGCGATCGTTATTTCTTTCTTCAAAAGATTTTCTCATATTAATCTTTGGACCAGACAATTGCTGGTGTAAAATGTTTTTTTTTTTAATTTTAACTTTTTTTTTTTTTATTTAAAAAATTTGAAATTATTTGTGCCGACCCTCTGGCACACAAAAGTGGCTTGCAGTTTCGAAAGGGTTAATCTATAACTAAATTATTAATTTCGCCATCATTTCTAATTCCTTGCAACAAATCTGGGTATTCATCATGCCCAATTAATGAAAAATATTTTTTACATAATTAATCCAAAATGAGTGACTGTTCACGAAAACCAAATTATTCATTTGCTCATTACTGGTCATAATTTTAACAAAGCCCAATAGATATTGTGCTCAACAAATGAGATTGACATATGTGCGATTATAAGAAAAATTAGTCAATTAAGAGTGGTGGTTTACTCCGGGATCAAATTATTAATTCTCCCATACTGGTTGCAATTTTTGTTTCCACGCAAACTTGGTATACATCATGCACAACTAATGGGGAAAATGGCTTGCAACATCACTCCTCCATAATTTTTTCATAGAAAAATAATTATTACTTCCTCCTAAGAAGTAGAAGTGATTTAATTAGGGATGTAACAAGTCCCCAATAGTTTTATTTCTATAAAGCTTCATTTCTAAAATCTTTATTTTAAAATTTGAAAATCAAGTCATTATATATACAGGAGTCGAAGTCGTTCTGTATTTTGAGACCCGAATTTCTGGTAATTTAATGTCTAATCTATGAAAATCTTTAATTTTTGGCTATTAAAAACATTAAATTTAAATATACAGGAATTCGCGTCTCAAAATATAGGACGACTACGACCCCTGTATATATAATGGCTTGATTTTCAAATTTTAAAACAAAGATTTTAGAAATGAAGCTTTATAGAAATATTAATCACATGCAATAACAGTTATATTACTTATTTAAAGCTTTGAACAAAAATGCCAGTTTGGCAGCCTTTTCCTCCCCTAATTGGTTTCTCATTTGACTGTGAACAATTGATTTAAATCAATGATTAAAAAAAAAAAAAAATTAAATGATTTTAAATCCTACAGCTGTAGATTTTCCTGCATAACATCTTAATTAGCTTTTGTAATAAAAAAAGTTGTTAAATTTTACCTCATCCCTTTATGGCTTCTAACATTATGATAAACAAGTTGAAGATACTTTTAAAACTTACATTTATTTATTTTCTCTTTTATAAAACTTAAATCTACTGTTAAAACCTAGTAGAGCATCCCTGTAAAGATGTGTAAGCACACCTGTAAGGTAGAATGCATGGGAGTTGACTACTGATCCTTTGCAAGATATTCACCAAGAATTTCTTCCAGAGCACTGAATACCTCAGTCTCGTTTATATCTTCTTCTTTCTCTGAACCTTCTTCCTCATCGGGTGCTTCATCGTCTGTTGTCAAGTCCAATGGAGAGTCACTCTCATTGTCTTTTTGAACTGCTCTCTTGCTGTCTTTCGGCTTTTCTGAAGACTTCTCTTTCGAAATTTTTGACATTACTTTTAAATTGTCTTTCTCATTCTCTTCGAAGGAATCGTATTCTTCATCGTTTTCATCGTCGATTTCTTCCTGCATTATTTGCTCTGCTACTGCATCACGTAAATTTATCTGTGGCGTCTTCATATCAGAAACTCCCTGTTTGTATTTCATATCATTAATTTCTTCTAAAAGAAACTGTTTCATACCAGCTTGAAGCTTTAGCATCACTTTCAACTCATCAATATTAGTATTTATTTCTTCCAATGACAAATATTGTACCTAAAAGCAAATGTAAATAATCAGTTTATTTATTGTTATGTATTATATTAGGTGCTCCAACCAGACTAGATCACATTATTCCCACAGAACAAAGTGAAAATACTTCATTGAATCAATAATAGGAACCATAAGAATATATAAATGTTTAATTCAAGGTTACATACATTTTTTCTTGATTGAACTTTTTTCAGAATATCTTGATATACTCGCCTCTGTTCCATTAAAGCACCCATTTTTAATTGTTCATAAGTATTCAGTTTAATATGGTGTTCTGTGCTTTTCTCTGCATTTGATAACTCTTTCTAAAAAATAATAATCATTTATCAACAAAGATAAACATATTTATTACTGTATACAGGGTGTATCGCAAGTAGATGGCAAAATTCAATAGGGTGAAACTAGACGAAGAATGTAGTTCGATGCTGCCAACCACATGTTTCTACCAGTTTTTGTTCCAGACATATGGCGTTCCAAAGGTTATTTAGATAAAGCCGTGTTTATTAGTAGGAAACCCCCAATTTTCTGTACTTGTACACATTATAAGTTGAGTTTATTTCTCAATTTGATAGTGTAATTGGAAATTTAGAGGGAAAAACAACTAATAAATAAAGCTGATATCATGTTAACAGTTGTTTTCACCACCTAAATTTTCAATTACATTGTGAAATAGAAAATTAATCTCAGTTCTGAGTAAACGATTAAAAAGGTAATTAAATTTTACAACTTTTGTGAGATTTGGCAGATTGCAAAATATTTTTTTTCAGGAGTAATGCTTCCTGAAAGTTTTTCACTAATAAGATTTTTTTATTAATATAAACTTTTTGTTATATTTTCTTGTTATATAGTGTGTTGTTAGATTGATTAGCCTATTTTTTATATATATTTGGAGACCCGATGGCCGTGAGGGTTAAGGCGTGAGCACTTAACACTCCGTGCCAAAGGTCGTGGGTTCGATTCCCACTAGGGGTGGTGGCTTTTCTTTAGAAAAAAGAAAAGGCATTACCTCTATCCTGGGTAGAAAAGGGTGGTAACCTATAGATAACCCGTCCTAAAATTCGTCGTTAATAATAAATGGACGTTAAAATTAAATTAAATTATATTTATTTAACTTTTTCCTACAATGCCTACAGGTTGATTAATACGTTGTGTGGAAAGCAACTCACTTAATTTGGGCAAATACATTTTTTTTTTTTTTAATAAAGTTTTTCTCTCTTGCCAGGCTGTGATTTGAACCCAAAGCCTCCCCCGTTATTCCCTAGGAGTCTTGCCACTTATTAGGCTGCTGGGCTTCATATCACAGCATGACATGTTAATTCATCCAAAAAAAAAAAACAAAGCTTCCGATTGATAAAATTGTATCATGCTTGGCTCGTCAATCAATCATATATACTGTAATGATATTTTACATTACATTAAATTTAAAAGTTTCAAAATTAACAGAAAATTCTGAAGATATCCAAAAAGCTCGTTAATGTGTTAAATTCATTGCGGGGATAAGCAAATATTATTCTATTATATTGCCTAGCAGCCTATACAGGTAGCACTGATTACCGGTTGAGCTCTCCCGCCAAGAAATTTAGTCAGTTGAGTTCAGTCAGAAAGAAGCTACAGTCGGAATCGAGATCTAGTTGGCGACAGTCCTAATGCAGTTCTCGTCCAATGCAGAGCTAGTCTCATACGGTTTTTCAGTTCTAAAGAAGCGCCAGTCCTAGTCAGCCCTGGACAGTTCTCATGAAGCCTAGCTGCAGTCAGTTTTAATGGATATACAGTCTGATACAGTTATAAAGAAGATCCAATCCTATGCAGTTGGTATGAAGCTGGCTTTATATCAGGTAATGTTTGTTAGTCTATCTGCATGGATGTGACTTATCGATGAGTTTTTTGTTTAAATTTAAATTTATCCATCACAGAGTTATCTTTGTTCTCCTTTACTTTATTCGAACCCAAACCCCTGAGATAAATAATTTTTAAAATTAAATATTACTTTTTGGCGCATCAACGTGTAGCTAATAAATTTTTATTTTTTAAATTATAACAATACATACATGAAATGATTATCATTTAAAAATTAAATGAGTATTTATAAATACCTGAAGTTTTACAATGTCAGTATGAAATTTCAGATGAAATGGAAACGCATCATATTTGAAATCTTTTATTATTTTCAACAGTATTGTCTCTTCGAGCTTTTCTAAGTTTACACCGACTCCAAACTTTACTATTTTCTCTCTACTTATTTCTTCCTTAAGGCTTTTAAGTCTTTGACGTAAATATCGAATGTCTAAGTCTAGTCGTTTGACATGCTTCACTATTTCCCTGAAACATTAATTAGCAGAGAGTTTAAACAACAGATATAGAGAGGTCAGCCTAGGATGGATGTGTAGGAGCACGACTGATAAACTAGAAGGATACAAAGTGACAGAATCCCCTGTAGATATAATAATTTACACTAAAACATTATAGATGGTCAACCTACAATTCGACTTGAGCTAGGTGTGTCCATCTATGGAGCACGTAGACAGACTCCATGGATACTGCAGCACCTATGTTGCCAACAAACCAGGAATCTGTATCTCCACATTCCCATATCCAATACAGCTCTACCATTTTTGATGTTGGAAAAAAGTGTTAACAAAATCGGATCTTTTTGTAAACGGTAGTCTGTGAACAGACAGAGTGTTATTTTAAGATTAACCATGAAATTACAGTTTACAAAATCAAGTACTATTAACTATGAGGATAAAGATGGCACCCTTCTGACAGTGTAAAGTGTTTAAGGGCTAGATTACGTGAGATTAATGCTTGTTCCACTCTTACTAGTGACAATTAGCGTTCACTATGCTCCATCCAGTAATGAACTCAACCGTCGATGTTGTCTCTCTCATTAAGTTGGCGTAGTGACAAGTATTCATTCACGCTTAGTGAGGAAGTAACGCTCTGTATTGTCCGTCCAGTAAATAAGCACTTTTCACTAAACACTTGTTGGGCTATTTACCCGAGGTGACTAGGGATAGTAGTAGATTAGTGGTGGTGGGGGAGCTAACTTGTCGCTTAGTAAATAGAAGCCTAGCACTTTCACTCATACTTGCCACTCGTCACTAAAAAAATGTGTTTACACATAAATAAGAGGTGGCAGTGGGCATTAAGGTGTAGGCATTCTGTGCCCGAGGCTGTGAATTTCATTCCCAGGACTGGTGGCTTTCCATTTCGATAAAGGAAAGACATTAGGAAAGAGGTGACCGGAAAAGTACATTTATACTTACTGTTTTTTCAACTGGACATGAATGATATCTTCCATCAACTGTCTTTTCTGTGCTTGAAGACCTTTGAGTGTGAACAAAGGAAATAAGACACTTTCTTTAACCGGTGAAAATTTTTTGTTTTCAACATCATAATGTTGCATTTGTGAAGCATCTAGAACAACAACAGTCCTCACGCTGCTAAGTGCTTTGTGTTTTTCTTCCTGTGGACAAAAAAGATTATTCTTTAGGAGTGTTTTCTCCTTCCCTCCATTGGGATGGAACCCACTTCTGATGTTGCCCTTATGACGTAATCATAAGGACGTCGTGTAATAACGGAGGTGCTGATAAGAAATGTCCACGTTTCAGACCCTATAAGTCACAAAAAAACTTGTGGTTCAAATTTGTTTGGATATATATATATATATATATATATATATATATATGTTTGCGATTGTGGTCACTCTACCATTTTTTATATGGTTTAGAGTAGACCACTGGTGGTAAAGGACTGCAGAGATTTGTACATAGGTTGAATTTAAAATCAGGATTTATTTTGGAAAATATAATTAATTAGATGGGGGTGTAAAGCCAAAAGCAGGAACATATTTATTGTTATTGGGTTAGTTAAATTTTGGATTATGATAAATGATGAGTGCTGCCGATGGTTGAACTGTTGAATGGTTTTGCTGGATCTTCATAAATGATAAATTAAGAGAGGTACCTGGTGTCTTGACGCTTATGTGTTTAAGCATGATGTATAAGCCCTGTAATGTGCTGCATTTTCTTCTTGCTTCTCCAAATCATGGTGGGCTGGCTAACACCATTTCCTGCTCCCTTCGCTCGTCCTGGGTGGCTTAGATGTTTACTCCTCCATAATTGGTGTATGAAACTTGGGGAGAGAAAAACTTGGATGTTCCACACTTTGTCTGCTTGGTCCAGGCGACTATATCTTCCGAACTTGTCTTTTCGTGCAGTTCGTACTGCCGCGGGCAAGTAGTTCCCGGGCACACCGCTAGGTGGCAGCACCTCACGGGGTAGACTTCTTACATATAATGAGCGGAGTGAAGCGAACAAACCGCCCACCTAAATTAGTTTAAGCTAATTTACAATACAAAAAATAAAAATAGAAAATATTACAAGGGTGCGTACAAGTTGGTTCAACCTACAAACAACACAGAAATGAAAAAGAGTAAATAAACAAAAATACAATAATGAGGGTAAAAAACTTCTAATGTATGTGGCGTTGAATAGGTGTACCAAATACAACTTGAAACTACTTCCAAAAAAAAAAAATGTTTAAAATAAGGACAAAGTAAACAAATTCCATAATGAAGAAAAATAACGAAAACAAAAGAGCCAAACTTGGACATTCAACTAGCTGAACGATCTTCCGTTTCAGCGTGAAATAAAGGAACAAGGGACGTAACTGCCCTAGTTAAAGTCTTGCCGGTGGGGGTTAGGACATCCACAACGCGGATGATTCCGTCGCGACCAGGGTAGGTGAATGTGACTCTTCCTACGGGCCATTGTCCTAGAAGTGGTCTTCTTTCCACAAGGATCACTAGGTCTCCTGCTTTAATACTGGGTTGATTCTTTCTCCACTTGGTTCGAGAATGAAGATGATGGAGATATTCCTTTCGCCATCTTGTCCATATGGAGGTAATTTGAGCTTTTATCGCCTTCCATCGGGGAGGATGAACGTGAGTCGGCTTATCCTCTGTTGAACAGTCTGGTAGGGAACCAAGAGGAGCGCCGATCAAAAAATGTCCGGGGGTTAGGAACTCGAAATTCTGCGCGTCCTCAGTTAGAGCGCATAATGGACGGGAGTTGAGCAAAAATTCTACTTTAGCGAGGGCGGTCGTCAATTCCTCGAATGTAAGCTGCTGTTTTCCAATTGAGCTCGCAAGGAGACCCTTAACACTCTTTACACCGGCCTCCCAGAGGCCACCGAAGTGGGGTGCACGTGGCGGGATAAATTTCCAATTGATGCCGCGGGGAGAAATGGTTTTGGTGACTTCAGGCGCGATGCTCTGCTGGAACGCATAAATGTCCTTCAAAAATCTTGACGCCCCTATGAAGTTTGTCCCGTGATCCGACCAGATCGTATTTGGGACGCCTCTTCTCGAGATAAAGCGCTCTAGCGCATCAAGAAAAGCTGAGGTAGAGAGAGAGGACACAAGTTCTAGGTGGAGAGCTTTAGAAGCAAAACACACAAAGAGGCATAGATACGCCTTGCCTAACGATGCTTTCCTCCTTTGGGACTCTTTGATGAGAAACGGACCAGCGTAGTCTACACCGACCTCGATAAAGGATCTGAACTGAGAGAACCTCTCTTTGGGAAGGGAGGCCATCAGAGGCGCTAAGGGTTTTGCCCTCAACAACCGGCAATGGACGCAGTTGAGGATGCGGCCTCTAATCAGCTTCATTGCTTTTGGGATCCAGAATTTTCCTCTCAAGAGCGCTAACGTCAAGGAGGTTCCAGCATGGTAGTGTGTCCGGTGAATGTGATCAACAAGGAGACGTGTGAAGTGCGATGTCTTAGGCAGAAGGATCGGGTGCTTACTTGAAAACTCCAGGGGTGAGTTTTTCAACCTTCCGCCCACCCTGAGGATCCCCTGTTCGTCAAAGAAAGGACAGAGTTGGGCATAGTCTTTCGGGACTATCGGGCTGTTTCTGAAGAACTGATGTGGGAGTCGGGAGCGTTGTACGACTCGTGCACATCTTAACTCTGCTTCTCTGTATTCTTCAGCAGATATGACGTCTGAACGAGGTTTGGATTTTCTCGAAGTGAGTCGGAGTATTCTGGCTGTGGTCCTTATCAACGTGTCGTATGAGGAGAATCGTGAGAGCCAGTCATCATCATGATTCTCGTCCGTGCGAGCGGCAGAAAGCAAGTTGACAGTTTTCTGCTCTTCATTTGACTCCAACCAGTCTGAGTGTGCTCGAAGCCAAGGAGGGCCATTCCACCACAAATTTGACTCCTTGAGGGTGCGAGGAGAGCAGCCACGTGATGCCAGATCCGCAGGGTTGTCTTGTGAGGAAACGTGATGCCAACGATGAGCAGGAACCACGTTCGTGATCTGCGAGACTCTGTTGGCTTCGAAAACCTTGAGCTCGTGAACCGGAGTTTGGAGCCAACCGAGGACTACTTGAGAGTCGGAGAAACACGTCACACTGGTGGCAATAGACTGCGGGACTGAGGATACAAGACGAGACAAAAGAACAGCTCCGCAGAGTTCAAGACGACGGATAGAGGTAAACTTTAAAGGAGCCACTTTGGTTTTGCCTTTGACAAGCGAGACCTTGACTTCGCCATCTGAGCTCATGGAGTGCAAGTACAAGGCAGCGCTGTACCCTTTTGATGATGCATCACAGAAGCCAACCAAGCGGCGAACAGCTAGGGGTTCAGTGATGTGTCGTGGAATCGAGATAGAAGACAGGACTAGCCAATCGGTTGTAAGTTCCATCCAGGCAGCTTGGAGATCGTGTGGGAGTTCTTCGTCCCAGTCGGTCTTCGCTTTCCAGACCTCTTGGAGCAATGACTTGGCGATGAAGACTACAGGAGCAAGCAGTCCAAGTGGGTCAAAGATACGCGATATTGACGACAGCATGTGCCGTTTAGTGACCGGACAAGGATGAGGGGGTTTGACCGAATAGGAAAAGGAATCATTAGATGAACGCCAAAGTAGACCTAATATTTTGGTGGAGTCGTCGATTCTGATGGCTACAGATTCGCTGTGTTGTTCTTTGGCAGGAAGAAGCATTGGTTCGGTCGAAGCCCACTTGCTGAGGGTAAATCCGCCTTTTGCGAATAAACCGCATAACTGGTTTTGAAGTAGAAGAGCTTCTTCTAGGGTGTCAGCTCCGCTGCACAGGTCGTCAACGTAGCAGTTCTCTAAAACGCGACTTGCGGCTAAGGGGAATTCTGACCCATGGATTTCTACAAGTCGCCTTACGGTTCGAAGAGCTTGATATGCGCTTGGCTTAAGCCCATATGTTACGGTATTGAGCTCCATTATCTGAATTGCCTTGTTGGGTGAATCGCGCCACAGGATGTGCTGGAATTTTCTGTCTTCTTCGTGAACAACAACTTGGCGATACATCTTAACCATGTCCGCACATAGAGGAATGGCATAGAGGCGAAAACGGATCAGAATGTTGCACAAATCTTCTTGTAGCTTGGGTCCCGATAGGAGTGCGTCATTGAGACTGTAACCTGATGACGAAGGGCATGACGCATCGAAAACTACTCTCAGCTTCATGTCGCCGTGAGGGCCCTCCTGCCAAACGCCATGGTGAGGGATGATGTACGTGGACTTAGTTGTTGCGGGTGACATATGTCCGAGGTCCCTGTATTCCTGCATGAATTCGGAATATTTATGAAAAAACTCGGGATCCTTTCGGAATCTAGTTTCCAGAGCGTAGAAACGGCGGTATGCAATATCTCTGCTGTCGCCGATCGGAACGCCTTCCTTGAAGGGCAGTCTCACTATAAATCGTCCCTCGTCATCTCGAGAAAGTGTCTTCGAGTAAAATTCCTCGCAATAGGCATCTTCGGGGTCGGTTCGGTCAACAGGTTTGGGCTCTTCAATCTCCCAAAACAACTTCATGTCATCCTCAATTGAATGATGCCTTTCGATAAAGAATGAGTGATGAGAGCTAGAGGGATGATCAGTCAATGTGCCGGTGACAACGAGTCCGAATGTGGTGGGCAACAATGACAAACCTTCGATGTCAGAGGGCTTGGATGCGCCGGAGATTATTTGATGGAAGGCATCTCCTCCTAAGAGTATATCGATAGATTTAGACTCTCCAAATTGGTGATCGGCCAAGGGTAAATCCATTTGCTTGCTAGAAAGCGATGTTGGCAGACTTGCGTTGGGCAAATTCGATGTGATGTGGTCAATGACCAACGGGGATACCTTCAACTCTTTGTCTCCAACGAGTGGGCGTAAAACGCAGTGTGTGGATCCTTTTACTAGGTGCGCTGGTAGGGTTGATCCTGCGAGGCTTGTGATGGACACCTTGGAAGGGCAAATCTTGGCACCTATCTTCTTTGCGAGAGAGGAAGTCATGAAGGTATTTTGACTGCCCGAGTCGAGGAGAGCATGTGCGGTGTGGAAATCACCTCTTGAACCTCTAATCAAAGTGCGCACGGTTCCGAGGAGTACGGTGCTCCTTGAGCATGATTTCTGGGCTGAGCCAAAACCGATGAAGGACTTGTCTTGAGTGTCTGCAACTGGAGATTGTCTTTTGTCATGAGCTGGTTCTTCATCCTTGGTGACTCCGCGATCATCTCGATGGATCAGCGAATGATGTTTATTCCTGCAATAGATGCAGCGAAATTTGGAACGGCAGTTTCCTGCTCTGTGCCCTTTTTTTAAACAGTTGAAACACACCTTCCAAGAACGTATTATCGATGCCCGTTGCTCTACAGGAAGTTTCTTAAATCTTTCGCACTTCGCACAGGTGTGGGCGCCTTGGCAGAAAAGGCATTGAACGGGCTTAGGACCGGTTTCTCGGGACTTGGAACTTTGAGAGTCCGAGGAATCGCTGCTGGTGTGAAATGAAACCGCCTTGTACCGCGAGGAGTTTCTGCTGGGACAGCTAACACGAGAGTTTGAGGAGGACCTACTACTTGAGCCTGTTGCTGATACATCCTCCGACATCTTGAGGGCGAGTTTCCTTTGGCGAATGAATGTTATTACGTCCTCAGTTTTCGGAAGGTCCTTGCTGGACTCTCGAGATAATTCGAATTGTTTCCTCGTTTCAGCGTCAAGAGCGCGCAGGGCTAATGTGGACAATATGAATTCGCAAGGATTCTCGAGTTTGAGAGCGTTAAAGGCCTCGATACTATCAGCAACGCCTGTAAGAAACCTATCATATTTCTGCTGTTCCGATTTGGCAGAGGTAACTTCACGATCCACGATGCGATGAACTAGAAGACGAGCTAATACTCGAGGGTTGTCATAGGTCTTTGTTACCTTCTCCCAAGCTTGATCGTAGGACTCATCCGCGATGGTGAAATTGGAAACTAATGACGCGGATTCTCCTTTGAGAGCTGCTATCAGATAATGAAATTTCTCAATTTTGCTGAGAGATTTGCGATCGTGTATCATGGAGCGGAACGTGTCTCTGAAGTGGGTCCATTGTAGGAGGTCACCTGAGAATGTGGGAATTGGGATCTTATCGAGCTCGGGACCGCGGGAGGTCATTGTTGGCAATTCGGTTTTTTCAGCTTTCCTTAAAGAGTCGCGGTCCTTGAGGGAGAGTAGAATGGCTTTAGCAGCGATAATTTCAGACCGTAGCTTGCTGTATACCGCATCCCAATCTTTATTAGGGAAAATATCGCTTTCTCCCAAAAGCAGATGTAGTGAGTCGCGTTTGTCCCATGTGCAGCAGAATTCCTCCCACTCTTCCTTCGCGACGAGATACCTCGCCTCGAAGCTACGTATGTCGTCATCTGCGATATCGTTCAATGTAATGTCGCCGATTCCAATGATGTTGCGCTTTAAAAGGCGCATTTTGCGTTCAAGTGCGTTGGCTTGATTAATGTAATCAGTGGATTTCGTCGCTTGACGCTTTTGAGCGTCATGATCTTCAGGCATATTCAAAACAAAAACAAAGCAGCCAACCAGATCGAGCAGGAGCGGAGCAAGGAGTTAGCCAAACAAATAAAAGAATGAGAACAATAGAGCAAAAGGAAGAAGCAAGGATATAAATAGAGATAGAAAATGTTCAGGTACCAATAAGAACAACAAAATAAATAAAACTTGAGAAGAGAACGGACTGAGCAGACGAAACATTAAAATAGAGTAAGATAATTGGATTACATTAGTACAACAGGCTAAGCTTAAGTCAATAAAACCATTAAAATAATCAAAAGCATTTAAAACACATCATACATAAGGTGACTGTCACGAAAAGAAACCAAGGAGAGTGTGACGTCACGAGAGCGGGGCCACTGTAACTTTACTTGGCAACCACTACCTCTATGGACTGAGTCTAGGTGGAGAAACAGCTAGCTGAGCGAAGCCTCCCTAGTTTGAGAAAACCATGAGGATCAGTCACAGTGGAAGAAGAATTGTGTTTTAAATAGGTGTTTATGTGTGGAATAACAAATGAATTGACTTTATGTGAAATAATAATAATACCTGTGTGATACATATCTAGAAATAAAGATATAAATGATATTTATGAGAATCTTATTGTCTACCCAGATCATTAATAAATGATTGAAGAACATATTGTGATTCAATTAAAAATATAAAGAATAAAATCTATAAGGTAATTGAGAGATGAACATGAGACAATAATATGAATAATTTAATAATATAATTGAATGTAAGTTCTCATGTTGGGCTAATGTCAATTACTTGAGTTAAATATGTCTTCAAACATTTACAGAAATTATTTAAACATTAAAATAGTCTAAGCAACACATTTGAAAAATGATCAAGTCTGATTTGGATCACGAAGTGAATTTTTAAACTGATTAGTTCATGATAATTAATACAAAATGGTATAGACTTGATGTGATTTGAAAATAATAATATTTGATAGCAATTAATTCACAAATCCATATCAATATATTTTTTATTGCCTGAATATAAGACTATTTTTACCAAAATTATGTAACTGATACAGATCTCTGCCCGGAGGACCATGTTATGATTTACTGGTACAGATCCGGCCCGGAGGACCATGTTTGCGATTGTGGTCACTCTACCATTTTTTATATGGTTTAGAGTAGACCACTGGTGGTAAAGGACTGCAGAGATTTGTACATAGGTTGAATTTAAAATCAGGATTTATTTTGGAAAATATAATTAATTAGATGGGGGTGTAAAGCCAAAAGCAGGAACATATTTATTGTTATTGGGTTAGTTAAATTTTGGATTATGATAAATGATGAGTGCTGCCGATGGTTGAACTGTTGAATGGTTTTGCTGGATCTTCATAAATGATAAATTAAGAGAGGTACCTGGTGTCTTGACGCTTATGTGTTTAAGCATGATGTATAAGCCCTGTAATGTGCTGCATTTTCTTCTTGCTTCTCCAAATCATGGTGGGCTGGCTAACACCATTTCCTGCTCCCTTCGCTCGTCCTGGGTGGCTTAGATGTTTACTCCTCCATAATTGGTGTATGAAACTTGGGGAGAGAAAAACTTGGATGTTCCACACTTTGTCTGCTTGGTCCAGGCGACTATATCTTCCGAACTTGTCTTTTCGTGCAGTTCGTACTGCCGCGGGCAAGTAGTTCCTGGGCACACCGCTAGGTGGCAGCACCTCACGGGGTAGACTTCTTACATATAATGAGCGGAGTGAAGCGAACAATATATATATATATATATATATATATATATATATATATATATATATATATATATATGTATATTATTATTATTATTAGTTTCCTCTCTGCAGTAACCCTGCAAAGAGGCCGTTTATTTTGTGCTACACGTTCCAATACATAATGTATATCACATGTATTTTATAAAATTTTGTCATCAAATGTTCTTAGATATATTACATTAATGATTTAACATTAAATAATTAATAACTAAATTTAAATAATTAGAAAATAAATATACATATATATATATATATATATATATATATATATATATATATATATATATGTATATATATATATATATATATATATGTATATATATATATATATATATGTATATATATATATATATATATATATATATATATATATATATATATATATATGTATATATATATATATATATGTATATATATATATATATATATATATATATATATATATATATATATAGAGAGAGAGAGAGAGAGAGAGAGAGAGAGAGAGAGAGATGTCTGTCCGTTCTCTAGCTGGCCCAAAAATGGTCCCATTTTGATAAAATTTGGTACAAAATACTTTGTCAGATTTAAAAAAAGATGAAGTTCTTCTTTGAGATTTAATTTTTCATTTTTACTTTTGTTAACATTTTTCAAAAATCTGCACCGTAGGTAAAGGACACCATATCACATATTTGTAATTTTTCAGGAGAACCAATTTTCCATTACTTCGAACTATTACAATTTTTTTGTTGTTACTTATAGAAACAGTTTAAAGAAAATTTTTCACATTGTTATTGGCATGGATAGGTAATTGGAAGTATTGATCGTAGTCAAACAAAACCATGTCCTGGTATCTTTTATCTTTAATGAAAACGGATATGATTTTATTTTTCACTGTCTTATCTTTTTTATTTATGGGGACAGGACATAGTGTCCTAAAACATTATATGGATAGAAAAATCCACATTAAGAACATGTTGTTAAGTCAATTTAATAAAAAAATGGACATGGTGTCCTTTACCTCCGGAGTACAGAAATGATTAATATAAAACATTGACTGTTTCTATTCTATGCTTTCCAAATGACACAGGTTAAGAACAGTGGGGTTTAGAAGATGATGCAGCTCCTGCGAGTTGGACTTTTAGGTGTTTAAGACTGACTACCTATAGATAACATCCGTCGGTCATAAATACACTCATAACATTTAAACAATTATTGTAAAACTGACAGGATGTGGGGTATATATTCTGTCATCTTTGCAATAATTGGATCCCAAAAATAACTCATATTTTGTAAAGATATAATGAATGACAATCACATCAACATACTGATTTAATTAGTTGTTACTTTATTTTGCTTTCACTAAATCCTTATACCTTTGAATCAGTATTCTATCTGAACAAATAGTTTTCAAGCCTTAGGATACCAAAATAGATCTAAAACTTATAAGACTATAGCAGTGGGCTTACCAGAACAATACTCATCTTCACTTGAAACAATGCTATGAGTGTTTCAATAGTAACCAATGTTTTCCGTAAGTGTTCAATTTGATCTTTGTAATGCTGTATTTCAAGTTTCTTTTCATAAATTTTCTTCTCTTCTGAATGCCTGAAATATAAAAGTATAAATTATATTTTTGAGGGGAATAAGTAAAAATAATGCTGCATTGTGTGTTAGGATGTGTTTACACTTCTATAACATTAGGTGTAAACACTGATTATAAAGAGATGAATTTAATTTCAGAGATAAATGTTTTGGCAACTAGCTGTATTTTTTTTTTTTTTGGTTTTTAACGACGCATCAACTATTTGGCTATTAGCGCCGGGCTATCTACAGGTTGCCACCCTTTTATAATGCCAACAGCACATGGTCGGTCACCCATTCAGGTACCGACCACGCCCGACGTTGCTTAACTTCAGTGATCTACGGGAACCGGTGCATTCAACGTGGCTATGGCCGTTGGCTATGTTTTGGCTACTAGCTGTATTGTCGACACTTCTAAACCAACAGATGTAATCAGTGATTATTTGCGCCATGACCTATGGTCAATTTATCTCAAATTTTAACAAATCCAGAACTGTCGTATACATATCCATGACATAAATGTCTAGCTATTTCTGTCAGTTTGTAATTCTTGATATTCTTGCAAGAATATCTATCCGACACCTGACATGTATGTCCTGCGAGAAGTGTCAGATGTAAAAGCACCCTTAGAAACTGAACAGGCACTACATCCATTTTTTTCGTGTGTAGGCAGAAGGCCACAAGTAAAATTTTAAATTAAAATAATAGTCAATTTATTGAAATAGCTCTACATGTTTCGAATCATATGATGCCTCTTCAGGAGCCCCAAAACTGAATAGAGCCTAATGGAGCATAGGCGAACCCTCCACTACAATGACCACGTCTCAACTTGAAGCGGACATTTTAGGGGAGAGTTTATTTATATATAAATATAAATATGCAACTCAAATGTTCATTATTTCAAATTTTATTCATTGACTTGATTTTATAAAATTGTTGAGATTTGGGTCACTATTTATTTTAATATAAACTACATCCCTTCCCTTTCATCGTAATACCAAAAATCTCAATATTTGATTCTAAATTATTCTTTCACATTACATGAATGTTATAAATCCAATACATTAATGCATATTATAAATAAAAGTTTGACTCACAGGAACTGGGTTATCTTAGCAAGTTTCCGTTCTTATCCATTGAGTCATTTGGAAAGCTTAAAATATTAACAGTTAACATTTCGTCTTAATCTTTCATGAAAAATGCAAACACAAGTAAAAATGAAATCTCAAAGCGAAACAAGATCTTTGGCCCCACAACAGGAAACCGAAAGTATCCTAAGCGGAAATTACTCCATTTAAGCACTGATTTCTCTGAATGAGATCGCTCTTTCAAAAATCACCAAGAAACTTATTTGTAGGAAATTTAATAAGCTTTCAAATGTAAAATTACATTTATTTCCCAACCGGATTTCGACATAGCTAAGAATATATACGAAAATCCCAAGAAAAATCTAGTTTTTTCCCAATTTTTTCTGCAATGGATATAGGTATGGCCTTGGAAATGATTTTCCTTTTCATTGGATTCCGTTCAATTGCACTTCCAGATTGTGTCATGAGGTCAACCTCATAAGCAGGTTTCCTCCGTATGGAGGGAGACAGGAAAAGCACTAAAAAGGTAAAAAGTTTGACTTGTGTATATACAAAATAAACATAAGAAAATACAAAATAAAAACGTTAATCAAATAAAATGAAAATAATTAAGTAATCATGTCATAAATTGAAGTACCTTTCCTCACGGTAAATGAAAGTTTTATCAAAGACGTCCTTGGATAATCCTTCAGGTCTAATGTTTTCATCCATCGGAACAAAATCTGCCGCCATCAAATCTTCTATATCAATGTCTTCTTCTTCCTCTTCATCTTCATCTTCTTCTTCCTCTTCTTCATCACTAGATTCCTCTGACTCATCTATTTGTAAAATTATTGATATTACAAATAAAAATCAGTAAAAACATAATAAATATTATTTGTATTAGACAACCTCCTCCCTCAAGCTTTTCAGGCTTCCATTTCTTCTTGAATATTCTTATTAAGTGACGTTTATGTGCCACTGTTACATTTGTAATAAGATTATAGAAGTTTGTAGTTATTTTGTCATAGTTTTTATTGCATTTCTTAATATCATCCAGACATTTGTTTATTCTAATTTTTCTTATATTTATCTAAAAAATTAATAATATTATTAATAATTGTGAAAAATATTTCTTATGATTTTGTATTTCTACAAAAAAAGTAGACGAAAATTTCAACCCACAAAAAATAATCTACTTATTTTGTTCGGGGCTTCACTTAAGGGGCCAATTTTGAAAATGTGTGTATTGGATTACAGGAATGCTATTCGCCTCAGATGGCGAGCATCGCCAATAAATAAATGGATTAATAGAAACGCATAACACAAATTTCTTAAGTTAATAGTTTATTTTTACAAATGTGCTCAGTAGAAGAAGATATACAGATTTGGTAATTTTAACAAGAGCCTTTCTTTTGATTTGAAAGAAAACAACGCAACTCTTGGCTATTGTAAGTGAAAATTATTCCTCAAAACTTTTTATCCAAGTTTATTCCTCAATTCAATAAACAATCTTGTTGATCCACAACAATCATTTTGAAACTGAAAAAAGGATACCTTTCAATCAGTTGAAAAGACAAAAAGTCAGAGGAAAAGCCTTGAAAAAAAAGGAACAGAGGGTAAATCGCTTCCAAGTGTAGTGGAAGGCAAGGATTAAATGCAACAACAAATCACCAACAGATTAACAGACATCTATTCAGTGTTGGGCATTATTCAAATAAATTATTATTTGGATAATTATTCAAATAAATATTTAGTGAGTAAAAACTCATTCACTAAATTATTTTATTCATAGGTTACATCATGAATTATTCACTAATTAGTCGGTATTCTTTATTATCAGTTGGATTATTGACTAACAATAAATTCATCTACAACAATTTATATCAATAACACTAATATTTTGTTCAATTCCGGCTCACAACAGTACTGTGACTGAGAACGAGCCGGTAGTGACCCGGAAATTGGCCGGAAGTAACAAGAGCTAACTGAAGTAGTTTAAATCTGCCAGGAAGAAGTCAGGATTCGACTTAAGAGGGCCTAAAAAGCTGTATTAAGTGGACCAAAAGTGGTCTTGAGCGATCTGGAATAGACCTAGATGATCATTATAAACCGGAAGTGCACTTTAAGTAACCCAGATATTAGTGGAAGTGGCTTCCAGAAGTGATCATTAGTGGCCGGAATTGGGCCAGAATGCCCTTGGAAGTTGGCCAGTGCTGAAAGTTGGCCCTTGGAAAGTGATCTGAAGTGAGTTGGAAATGGCTGGATATGCCCGGAAGTGACCAGTATTTTTTTTTAACATGAAAAAATTCCTTGAGGGAGTTTTGTATTTTTATACACATTCATTGTTATAACTGACTGCTATAATGAAACAATTATCAATTAATTTAATTTAATTAACAGTATGTAGTTAGTTGCAATTACATTAAACATGATTAAATCAATTGAAATTAAGGTGTTTAATCAAGATGAAATTAATAGCAGACAACACAATTGACGGAGTTAATCGCGATTGATTCCAACAAACCATAAACCATTCATTATTCGAACATTTTTTAAAAATGTAAATGAATAATAAATTATTCAATAAAATATGTTTATTCTGATTGATTGTTTGAATAACTTTCAAATAAAATTAAAAAAATCAAGCTGGTTGTCATTACTAAGCTAATATTGCCAATTAATAGTTATCATTGCCGAGCTGTCGCGGTCATTACCGCGTTTTTAAAAATGTTTAATATCCTACGAAAAATTACCTTCGAGCTTAACCATTTATTTAAATTAACACCTGAGCGTCAACAGAAGTAGGTTTTTAGAACATTTTGTTTAAATGCATTCTAAATTTATTTATCATGAAGAGATAAATAAATCCCTTCGTCTGAGATTTGCCAGATAGTTCCTGAATAAACGAATGAAAAATAGAGAGGCAAGAAAGGCACACGATAGTTAATGAAAACCTCTCTTCTATCGATTATATAAAAGCTGGAAGTAGCAGTAGTGGAGGTTATAAAGAAAGATTCTCTCGGCATAGTTAGCAATACCTGTTTCTATTATCTCGTTGAAATTTACTCCATGGTATTATGGAAACAAATTTATTGAAACGTGAGGATTATCCTCTTAAAGTATTATATTGTGGAAACTGTTCTCTTCCAATTGAGTACTGTGAATACCACCCGGACTATGAAAAGTGTAAAGCCTGGTTGGAGAAGAATTTACCGGATGAATTTGAAAAAATGGCCATAACTGACCAGCCTGAAGAAGACGGAGGTGAAGAAAAGAAAAGGCAGAAACGAGGTGGAAAGGGTATGATTAAAACTAAAGCTAAACAGGATGATGGCCCCAGACAAATATGTGTCTCAAGAGCTCCTAGGGGAAAGAAGAAATCTGTTACTGTTGTAACAGGCATGAGTACATTCGGTATAGACTTGAAAGTAGCTGCAAAATTTTTCGGTTCGAAATTTGCATGTGGTTCCTCTGTGACTGGTGATGATGAGATTGTTATACAAGGTGATGTCAAGGATGATTTATTTGATGTCATTCCTGAAAAGTGGCCAGACATCGATGAAGATTCTATTGAAGATTTAGGAGATCTGAAGCGTTGATCGAGATCTTAAGATTCCCATCCAGCTATTCTACTCATGTATTTAATATAAGAACACTCAGTGGAATATTTAATTTTTATGTTATTAAAAAGCCGCTTAAATTTGTTTATAAGTAATTTTTTTCTACCATCCTAATCTTTACTTATAATAAATATTTTTTGATAGAGCTTCTTTTGCTATTGAAAGTTGATTGACGTCTGCCAGTTCTCATTTTGCATTTTTACAAATCCTTACAAATGCTATTCTGAAGAATTTAAAAGTAAAAAATAAAATACAAAATAAAAATAAAAAATAAGTTTTAATTGCCAACATTTTGTCTTGATTTTCAAGCCTTCATCAGGGCTATTAGGATTGAAAGAACTGATCTGGTTGGAAGACGTTACATTTCACACTGAAACCCCGACTGCATCCACATTGGGGTCATTCCATGTCAAATCAACAAGGGCCACAACCCGACCTTCTTGGATTTTAATAAAATTCGGTAGGTTGGTTACTCTAACAAAAAATAACCAAAAACAATTTTTTAAACATTTTTACCTCTTTCGGGTTTTTTAGTATTAATTTTCAAAGTATTAAAAAACCGCCTTTTTTTGGTCAACTGGAAAATGTTAATTCATTGATAGATTGAGTTCTATTTTAGCTAGAACAGTCAGCATAGTCTCATTGTTTAGCTTATTAAATGGACTTCAATTTGATATACAAAAAGACCAACTTATTACAAATTTTACATTTCAAAAAATTTTTCGAAAACTTGTACGTAACGGTTTTCGAAAATCTGTACTTTTAAAATTCTGGAAAAAATATATTTGAATCTTCAGTTCATTGACTACATATGCTGTTAGTTTCATTATTGGATGGGAACGGGATCATTTTATAACATAATTTTGACTATAATTGTCACTGCGTAGTTAGTAAAAATATGGTGAGTGATATTTGTATTGTAAATTCAGCAATAAGCATCCCTGATCAAAATTTGAATTTTTTTCAGACAGAACTAAAATTGAAGGGGAGATTTGAAAAAAAAATAAATAAAAAAAAAATACTGGAACCCAGAAATTGCACCCTTTCATTCCTTTAACTAAGAAAAAAATTAAGACTCAACTTTACTCGAACTTCAATAAAAGTGAAGTTGAACTGGTAAGTAACTGATTTAGACACAGATACAGCAGCCTTTAATGAAAAAAAAATATGTGGTAGTTTTATTGCCTCAACAAAAATGAGGAGATGGATGAAATAAAATTTAATATCCAACATGTCTCAATTATTACAAATTTCATTTCAAAAAATGTTTTACATAATTTTAGACTACAAATGATGCTGGTTTTATTATGGGATGCCAATGGAAAAAAAAAAAAAAAAAAAAAGACCATTTATAACATTAAATAAACGGTCATATCCATTTTGTGCTATTGTGTGTAACTGTGTAATTTGTTGAGTACCTATGCCAGCTACCACTGGTTGTCATATTCGCAGGCAATAAAACCACCACATATTTTTTCATTGAAGGCTACTGGATCAGAGTCTAAATCAGTTAAAATTATGTTGTAAGATGTTCCCATAATGAAACTAACAGCATATGTAGTCAATGAACTGAAGATTGAAATATATTCAGAATTTTAAAAGTACAGTTTTTCAAAAATCGTTTTGTACAAATTTTCAAAATATTTTTTGAAAAATGAAATTTGTAATAATTGAGACATGTTGGATATTAAATTTTATTTCATCCATCTCCTCATTTTTGTTGAGTACAAATGACCACTGGTCGTCATAATCACAGGCAATAAAACTACGACATATTTTTTCATTGAAGGCTACTGGATCTGTGTCTAAATCAGTTACCTACCAGTTCAATTTCACTTTTATTGAAGTTCGAGTAAAGTTGAGTCTTAATTTTTTTCTTAGTTAAAGGAATGAAAGGGTGCAATTTCTGGGTTCCAGTAATTTTTTTTTTTCTCAAATCTCCCCTTTAATTTTTGTTCTGTATGAAAAAAATTCAAATTTTGATCAGGGATGCTAATTGCTGAATTTACAATACACATATCCATCACTCACCACATTTTTACCAAGTACGCACTGACAATTATAAAGTCACAATTATGTTATAAAATGATCCCGTTCCCATCCCATAATGAAACTAACAGCATATGTAGTCAATGAACTGAAGATTCAAATATATTTTTTTCTGAATTTTAAAAGTACAGTTTTTCGAAAACCGTTACGCACAAGTTTTCGAAATTTTTTTTGAAATGTAAAATTTGTAATAAGTTGGTCTTGTTGTATATCAAATTAAAGTCCATTTAATAAGCTAAACAATGAGACTATGCTGACTGTTCTAGCTAAAATAGAACTCAATCTATCAAGGAATTAACATTTTCCAGTTGACCAAAAAAAGGCGGTTTTTTAATACTTTGAAAATTAATACTAAAAAAAGGGAAAAAGATAATTTTTTTTAAAAAAATTATACCATTCAAGGAGTTGTTAGAGCTATTAGGATTCAAAATTTCAAAAAAATCTAAGAGGGTCGGGTTGTAAACAGTACTTTCATTGGTTGAATTGATATGGAATGGCCCATTGGTTACAAATGGTTTTATTACAATATATTCTTTTCAAAGGAAGATCATTAGTAAAAGTGTATTTATAAGAACATTTGAAGAAAAAAAGCCTACTGAAACAGTTTTTTGGTGAAATTCATGCGATAAAATCATAGAGTTCACTGTTTTGAGTTAATAGGCTTTCAAGTATTTTTTTTTCTTTTTTGTTGAAATATTTGAAATAAGAAAAATTAATATAAACACTTTCAAACCAATATATTTAACTGATTTTGAAAAACGTTAGGTTTTCGACGCTCAAAAATGACATAGTGACAAACATTTTTGCACATTTTGATTATCATTGAAAAAGAGGGATTGTTAAAAAAATATATATCAACAAATCTGTGCAGTTTGGGACTTAGTCTACTTTTCTAAGTATTTCAGGAATGGATTTTTGGAAAGTGATCATTCGAATGCCCAAGAAATGTCCTACAAAATAAGCTCATAGAGTAGCCTCAGTTGGTGAAACATTGCTTGAAGTTTCAGAAGTGTTCATTTTATTCCTTTGAAAGCAATATAACATAGCTATTTTGAGTTCTCTAATGTCACCAAATATAAGTGTTACATGGAAATATCCTAAGATGATGGAATTCCTGTGAATTGGACTTCTTTTGTATAAAAGTGAGAATTTTACCCTTACCACACAATTACATTATATTTAAACAATCTGTTTACAGAATGTTCTTAAACGACATTTTGGACAGAGAGTAAACATTTCTGCTGCCTCAAATTTAATTTAATAGCTGTCTATCAAAGACTAATACACTTATAAAGTACTTACACGGAGAATGAAAACGTGCTTTTGAACAAAAAATACTTCCATTTTCTTTGTTATTTCATTTTCCACGAGCTGATGACTTCTAATGATTTGTAATTCTTCATAGTATTTGTAAAAAAATGTTCTCAAGTAGTATATTTTAATTGCGTAGTCAATCCTCATCAAGTGCAAATTTCCAACTTCATTATCAAATTCTTCTATCATGTCATTGAGAATTTGAACTTTCTTTACGTATTCATTTATAAGGCTAGTGAGACAAAAAAAAAATTGTTAATTTGTAAAAAGAAAAATAGTTAATTTTTAGTGAAATTACAAACGAAACGGTGCAATTTGAAAGAAATAACATTTTTTTGGATACTATCACATTGAGGAATCACTCTCAATGATAGGACAAACTATGAAGCAAATTTTGCCTGAACTGAGGGTGAAAAGACATCAACAAGGCCAGATTAGAAGACATGAAAAATGTCACAAAAGAAAAAAAAGCAAACTCACATGGTTCCTAATTATTGTTATCCACATTAGCAAGATTAAAAGGAACTCACATTCGAAAAATAGCTAGATTGCACTTCTAAAGACAAGAAATTGTATTAACAAGACTAAGAATAAGACACACAGCTTGGAAACAGAGTTACTTTCTGAAATACCTTCACCACCCAAAGTGCAACACTTACTACACAAAATATACTGATGAACCCTTTAAGAAGAACATTTACAGACAATTCAAAAATTTGTCATATTCACCAAATATGTATATCAATATCTACAAGGAAATATAATATCAAGGGTCAGTCTGCCGAAATCTATTGGGTAGGCTAAACAGTACAAAGAAAGAGAAGATATACAGCAGTACAATTTACAAAACGTTTTATGATTATATACAATTTGTATGAGTGAAATTTGAGTTGATTTGTACCATACAAATCAACTCAAATTTCACGCATGACATGATAAAACCATATATAAATTAATTAAAAGAAATACAGCTTATTTATTTATTTAAATTTTAACGTCTACTTATACGTGACAATGATTTTTTGGGTGGTTTTTCTACAGGTTGCCACCCTTTTCTTGCCAGGATAGGGTTGATCCCTTTTCTTTTTACGAAAGAAAAGTCATCATCCCTAGTGGGAATCAAACGAACATTGTTAGTGCTCACAGCCACCAAAAAATAACAGCTATAAACATAGTAGATAAATTATTTGTCTATATGCATAGCAAAAATAACAGAAAATTAGTATTAGTCTAGGCAACGAACAGTTATAGATGGGAATTTTTGGAACACAATTGTTGACTTCGTAACTTTGTTTGGACTGGATAGGAGGTTAACATATCAAAAGTCCTCGCCCGTAGCCTTTGTGCCGGGGGGGGGGGGGGGGGGGGGGGGGTTAGAAGGTCCCATTTTTCGGGTTTTCGCTTATATCTCGGAAACCCTGCGTCCTAGCACCATGACTATTCTATAACAAATGAAAGCTGATTAAATTTCCTACAAGTTCTATTCAATAACGTTTTTCGAGATATCTTTAGTTTTCGGGATCTCCCATGGTCTAATGGCTAGCGCCTTGGATTCATAAGCAGGAGATGATGGGTTCGATTCCCAACCTCCGGCAGGAATTTTATCATCCTACGGCTCGCTGGTAAAATTCCTCGCTGCACCCTGGATGTCGGCGCTAATGACCTAGATGTAGATGCGCCATAAAAAAAAAAAAAAAAAAAAAAAAAAAAAAAAAAAAAAAAAAATCTTTAGTTTTCAAAATATCCGCTCTTGAATGTCTCTCAGTTTGGGGAAAAACACACTTTTTTCTATTCTCAACCGGATATCTCTTCAACGTTCAACCCCCCAAAAAATGTCAGTTATAGGGTTGTAGAGCATTCCATTCGCTTCAATAATATATATTACTTTACTATTTTATGCATTTTCCTTCAAACGTGAGAACAGTTTTAGTGTTCATCGTGATATCTGGTCTATTGGTCGCAACAACTGTCGACCAATGAACCTCACAATTTCTCACCATTTCCAGTCAATGTATTGTCCAAAATATACTCCATTATGTAAATATAGTGAATACTGGACGTATAAATAGCACAAAATATATAATTTTGGGACCACTGACCAGTTATTCACATTAAATTCGATAAGATCTTCTCCATTATATTGGCAATGGTTTTGCTAAGACCATGTGAGTGCGTATATAACTTTTGAAAGAAAATACATAAAATAATAAAGTAATATATATTATTGAAGCGAATGGAATGCTCTATAACCGACATTTATTTTTTTGGTTCATTGTTGAAGAGATATCCGGTTGAATATAAAATTATATTCAAAGTTTATTGTCAGTTAGCTGCATCTATGAGTTGCTCCAATATTGTATATTATTGTTTGTTTTTTTTAATTCATTTTTGTCAAGTCTCTTTTTCTGTTGGGGGCGAGGTTAGCTCAGTGGTTGAGTACTTGACTAATGAACTGGAGGACCCAGGTTCAAAACCCGAGCGCACACTAAAGATTTTGATCTTCTAGTATCATCGTTCGAGGGTTTAATTTGGGGTCCTACATCGTCCCTAGGCTCACCCTGCCTTAAATTAATTAATTAATGGGTACCTGCATAGGGAAAAATCAGGCGGCCGGAGCATAGTACTACCCTATCTCCCTAGTGTGCCATATGGTCAAGAATCAGATAACTCTACAGTGTCAGCCACTCGGGGCCCTCATGGCCTGTTACGGGACTGATTTTTTTTTCTTTTTCCATCATTTGTTAAATGTTAACTATTTTATTAGTTAAACTCTTTTCTTTATTATATTCATTAATCAATTTCTTGACTGTGGTTCAGTTCAATATTACTACTTACTACTGTTTTCTCTCCTCCATCAGTTCTTGCTCCCACAATGTATGAAATCCATAATTGCTTTGCAACTTTCGAAGCACTGATTTTTTTATATCTACTTTTCCTTTTTTCTCAAGTTTATTAATAATTTTTTCTTCGATAAGCAGATCATTCTCAATAGGAAATTTTTTATTAATTTCATAGAGCTGAGAAAATAGATGATCTCTGTACGGTCGAGTCATTACATCTTCTTCGTGAGGAAATATTGGAGGATCGTCCTGAAACAAAATAAGAAATGTGCATACTTTTCAGTGAAAATACAACTTATGATAGGAGAAGCAGCAGCTTAGTATATTTCTGTAATTTTTTAAATCAATTTACAGCAGAAAATGAAAAAGGATCTAGTAAGTTATAAAAAGATTTATGTTCTCATTTTCTATTTAGGAGGAAGATAATTTATATGTTTACTTAATTTAACAAAAACCAAATTGAATAAAGCCTACTGTAGAAGTTTTTTACTTTTCTTTAGTTAGTACACTGTGCTTTTATCATCTGCATATATCTCCTTTTACTAAAGAAACTATATATCCCTATGGGTTTCTATCCCTATGGTTCATTAAAAATGTTTGGCTCTTAGGAATAAGAAGAAACTTACTCCTGACCAACACTGAAGATATCACAAAAATAATTTAACTTTTAATCAGATAATGAATAAAAAAATTGTACCATATAATTAACTTCTGGAAACTCCAACATCTCATAAATCATAATTCTCTTAGGTGGAGGTAAAACTGGAACATCTTTGAATTCTGTATTCAGAGCGATTGCTTCAAATATTAGAGATTTGTAAAGTGCTACAGCTTTTGACTTCATGTTGCGTAATCTCAGTACTTGTGAATTAAAATGTGATGTATAATCATGAATCTACAAAATAAACAATAATTGAACTTTTTCTATGCAAAATTAATAAATGGAAAGTGAAGAGTCATGATTGAGCTATTAGATGAAAACCTAAAGTGTATATTGTACATATAGTTCATATGCCAAAAAAAAAAATGGAGTTGAAACATTCTGAAAATCATCACGTCTTTGTAGATTTTAAAAGTGCCTATGAGAGAATATATCAGCAGAAATTATATCAGGGAATGGATAAGCTGTGAGTTTCCAAGATAAAGGTATGCATTTGTCCAATGCCCATAGAGAGCAGACAACACTTTATGCAGTCCAAGGAGGACTAATTCACTTGTTCACTCCAAAAGGGAAGTAAGACAAGGGGATGCACTGGCCTGCCTGCTATTCAATTGAGGTCTTGAGAAAGCTATGCACGACTCTGATATCGGATAGATGGGACAATCTTCAAACAGACAGTGTTGCTACTAGGATATGCTAATGACTTGGACATAGTGGAACATTGCACCAAACAATGGTGGATGCATTCCTGCGTTTGGGTGAAGCAGCGAAGATAATTGGGCTTAGGTACAAGGTATGAAAGGCCAAGTGCCTGTTACAAGGATGGAGATGTTCAGATAGAAATTGAACCCTACAGGATAAGTAGGATGAATGAATTCATATGCCTTGGTTGCTTGGTACAATGATATTTTCCAAGAAATAAAATCCCGAAGTCAGTGCTCCTTTAAACTTCGATATCATTTAAGAAGTAGGTTCTTATCCAAAACAACCAAGGTGCTGCTGTAAAATCCGACCAGTGTGGACATAAAGTTCAGAGAATTGGATTCTAACCCACTCTGGGTCTGATGAGTTGGCACATCAGATCTATGAAAGAAAAATAATGAGTACAATCTATAAATGAGTCATTCAAAATGGTGAGTGGCACCGTTAAGTGTATGAAGATATCTAATCCCTTTCCACAGAAATCTGAAATCTCGGGGTTTGGGGGATTGTGTTGTTCCGGCCACCTGGCTAGAATTGAAAATCACGCAGTCCCCAAGAAAGTATTCTTTGAGCAGCTTTATCGGATGGGATCAGAAGAGAAGGAAGGCCAAAACTGAGATGGGAAGTTGCTATGGCTCACAGTTCCTAGATACTTCTAGGTCTCCATGCATTGAAAATGGATTCACAGGACAGACCCAACTGATCAAAGCTGAACCATGAGGCCCAAACATACAGATGAGTTGTTGCATCACTGATGTAAGTTATCATTATCTGCCCCGTAACAGGCCATGAGGGCCCCGAGGTGCTGATACTGTAGAGTTATCTGATTCTTGACCATATGGCTCACTAGGGAGATAGGTTGGTCAGTACTATTCTCCAGCCACCTGATTTTTCCCTTTGCAGGTACCCATTAATTAATTAATTAAAGGCTGGGTGAGCCTAGGGACGATCTGGGACCCCAAAGCCAACCCTCGGACAATGACTCTAGAAGATAAAAATCTTTAGTGAGCGTTCGGATTTTGAACTCCGGTCCTCCAGTTCCCTATTATTAGAGTGCACTACCACTGTTTGTGAGCTAACATCGCCCCCACTGATGTAATAAGTATGATAATATTATAATGACATGCATAAAAAACAATGTTTATACTTTTCGTTTGGCAGAGACTAGTTGGTAGAACTTTTTCTCTTTTGAAATTCTTCTCAAACTATTGAGCCTAAAGTGTGGATCAGTTTTCAGAGTGTACGTCATACTCTTCAAATCCTTTGAAGCAGCCTTTCTTTCCTCAAGATTTTCTAAAAATTGTCTTTTCTTCAATTCTTTTTCTTCCAAAAATAACGTCAACTACAAAAAAAGTTAATTTATCAAAGAATAATTATTAATTCTCATTCATATTTTAATTATTATAAGCTGCTAAGTATGAGATTTCTATGTGATTGTATTATAGTTTAACAAAACCTTATACAGTGGAACATGGATAATTCGAAATCGTCTTTAATTCGAATATTTCTCTCGGCCCCTAGAATTTAGGGCATAAACAATGTAAAAAAATTGTGGTTAATTCGAATACAATTTTGGATAATTCGAATTTTTTACAAGTCTGTACCTCCAATGGTAAGTGGACAGAGAGGTGATCGATCTTAAATCTTGTGAAAATATTCTCCCCTCGGGTAAGGCGGATAGTAAGATACGGATGTAGGGGTTCCGGGACAAGAAGCGCGGCGGTCTCATAGTCTAGTTCTTGGACTCTCAGAGTTCTGCAAAGTGGTGGGTCGCGCTTCCTCCCTTCCAAGGGTTGTAGTTACATACACCATCCTGTTTTATCCTAGAATTCCCTCCCACATCCCTCCGATATTCATTTCTTATTTAGTTATAAGTCAGTCAGCGCCTAGATCTGTTGTATTGTTTGTGCCTCGAATTTCTTGTGTACAGTGCGGTTCAGTGAGTTGTTGATTTAAGATGTTGAAGTCTAGAAGTTATAAAACTTTAAAGTTGGCAGAGAAAATACCTGCAATTAAAGACGTTGAAAAAGGAATAAAGAAAAAATCTGAAATTGCCAAGGACTTTGGAATTCTTCCTAACACTTCATCAACTTACCTGAAAAATAAAGAAAACATTCTTGCCCATGAAAATGACTTTTTCAAAACAATAGAAATTTTTGATAAATTATTTATTACTTATGAACGTAATCATCACTTTATGAAATGTTTCTTATTGTTTAAATAAAATGTATGTATTTTTTTTTAATTAAAAAATTTGAAAATATGAAGTTCGATTTTTTACCCCTTTATTTTCAAAAACTTTTGTAATTCGAATTTTGGATAATTCGAACTTTTTTATCGGTCCCTAGGGGTTCGAATTATCCAAGTTCTACTGTACATGAAGATTTACTTGAATAATATTTAGATAAAAATTAAAGTTAAAATTTATTTATTTAAATAAATAAATAATGGTCAGAACCATAACTGGGGGGCTTTTAGTAGGATTAAAAACACTCCATTACAAACTACAATTAAAGCATCAATTTTTATTTTGTTGTGTGTGTTTAACGGCGTATCAACAGTTGGGCTATTAACCCCGGGCTATCTACAGGTTGACACCATTTTATAATAATGCCAACAGCAAGTTGTCAGTCACCCACTCAGGTACTGGCAAGGCCCGACGTTGCTTAACTTCGGTGATCAACAGAAACCGGTGCATTCAATGTAAAAAAGGATTAATTATCATAAAAAAACATTTGTTTTAAATATTTTGTATCAATACATTTTAAGCTGTATACATTTTTCTATTGTAAATTATCTAGCATATTCGATGGTTTAGCACATACTTCAGAGATGTGGCGTAAACCAACTACCTCGCTAAGGATTGTGGTTAGGTTAAGAACCTCGGGATGGAATTGTTTACAATGAAACATTTGCAAACCAAAAATAACATACATTTAAAATCATGAGAAATATAAATGAAGTTACTTTTAAAATATTTTGTTTTGATTAACATATTAAAAAAGATAAAAATGTTTTTACTTAATAAGTCTTACTATGTTCTGTAGAAGCTTTCTTCTCTCCCTTCGTTTACTCAGACGAGTAAAGAGAGCTTTCTGCTCTTTTCCTAGGAGTTCAACAATATCTTCTTGCCCTTTTATCAAAGGACGAACTTCTAGTTTACTTTTCTTAAACTTTCTGTTAGATCTCAAATCTTTTGCAACCTTAAGAGGCTGCTTGAATTTGTCCCTGGAAAACACAAACTTACAAAGAAGTCATAAAAAGTAATAATCAATTAAATACAAAATAGTTTGAATGTTAATGATCTTGATGACTACACTAAAAGGGAGAAATGACCTGGCCTATTTACAATTTTGTTCTGTAATTTGTCTAATTATTTATATATTATTAATTTCCTTTTGTTTTTTATTATTAACAGAAGGAAAAAAGTAAAAATAATAAATAAGAGCTTACAACAAAATACAAACTTGGTTTAAAGGACAATATATGTTATTGATTATAGCATGCTAATGTAGGACAAGGTCTATTGGACAGCAGTTGGGTGTCAACAGAAACATGCAAGAAGTGCTGAACAAAAAGTTAACAGTGATTAATAGGGAACGGATGTTATTGTATTTACATATTTTTTTTTTTAAATTCTTAATTGTTGATGTAATTCTGCATGTTTTAGGTGATTTTAAAGCTTTTAAACAGGGTTTTATTTTACATAATTTGTCAAAATCCATATTTTTACATATTTTGATATTCTTTTTATTTTGCAATAGAAAAAAATAAAGGGAAAACCGAGAAAGATAATAATGCTTTACCCATTGAGTCTAGATCACTGTGTCTTTTCTACTTCCAAGATGCAGCCATGCTTCCTCGGCGCTAATGGTCCAGGAGCAGATGCATTTTAAAAAAATATATAACAAATTATTGTTTAACAATGGTATTATTCCTTTAATCTACTCTCTAAAACAATTGTATAGTGAAAGAATGTTGTCGATATCATTTTCCAAATTCGAGATATAAAACAAGGAATTTTTAATCTATTTTATTTTATTTCTTAGCTCATAAGGAGCATTGGACTAAACGCTAGGACGCGTGTCAACTATTTTTTTATGCAAAATCACCAAAAAAAAAAAAATGGGCCTGATCGGTGACCTCACCACTGCATACTCCCCTTTTGAGATCAGACCCCGCAATGTTTAACCTATTATAGTTGCACTCGCACAGTTTTTCATTACTTCTTTTATTTTATTTTTTGTTTTTCACACGTTTTAATGGGTTAGGGAAAAAAAATCATGTTTGACAATTTAAAAATGCATGTTGCTGCAAACAATTTTCCAAAATAATGTTCATCTGTAGAAATTTTCAACTTCTTTTTCCCCTTTTATAATGAGTTCCTAATTTTTATTTATGCTTTATTTTTCAATATGTTATAGATTTTTAATAATTTGTTCTATACATTTTCAACTTTTGTTCCTTCCATTTACAAAACAGAGTTTGTACTTATTATTTATGCTCTTCTTTTCAATATTTTATAGTGTTTTAGGTATTTGTTTATTAAATATTTTCTATTTAAATTTAAAATTTAAATATATACATTCATATTTTGAATTTTATTTTACATGAACATCCGTCCCCTAGTGACTAACAAACAACTGGCAATAGCAAAGCGTTTTCCTCCTAAAAGTCGAAATTTTAGAACTCATTAATAGCTATTAATCAGAATAAAGACTTACTGCATAAAGATGGTGTCCCATCGATCCTCTGCATGTACAAAGTAAAATGAAATAATATTTATTAAATTAATAAAAGAAGATAGAGGAGACAAATCTTCATTCTTTAGAAATAAAAAGAAATCTTTGAATATATATATATATATATATATATATATATATATATATATATATATATATATATATATATATATAGTCAAATTCTAGTTTTAAGTATTGCTTTTATTTTCAACATATTTTTAGCATTCAGAAGAAATGACTCAGCAATGTTTTGATAGTGGCAGCGAAAAGTTGCCAATTCCTGTTTTTTATTTTCCTTTTCTCTTGATATTCATTATTTTTGTGTTAAATTAATTATTTATTTAATATTTTTGTACCTGCCTCTTTTAAGAATTGTCACCATCATTGACTCTGCTTCTTTTTCGGCTTCAAGAAAAGAAAGTGAAAGCTTTGGCTGGTAAAATGTTGTGATTTTTGTAAACAGGCTGCAACCAAATTCAAAATACCATAAGTAAATGTAGTAACATTGAAATTAAACACTACTGTTATGAATCAATCAATGCAGACTTGTCCGGGTAGGCTTTTGAAAAAAATATTTTGTTTTAATCCCCCTTTATAAATAACGAATTTTTTGGGTCGGGTTATCTACATATATGTTACCACCCTATATGTTCTAGCCAGGATAGAGGTGATTCCTTTCCTTTTTATCACTTCCCGAAGGAATTTAATCTAAGGTTGCACAAAAGAAAAATGTTGAAAAATTTCTCCAACTCTTCATCTAGTGTACTAGTTACTGAAAATGTTACCGTCTGTGGATGTGTGTCTGTTAACACAATAGTGGCCACAGTTTTTTTTTTTTTTTTTTGGCATAAAACTTGCAAAAAATATTTCCAGTACAACCTTGCTCTTTATAGTGCTTAGTTAAGCAGGTCCTGCATCCTTTTGAAAGAAAAGCCACCACCCCTAATGAGAATTGAAATCACAACGAAACAAATACAAGCAACATAAAATATGAGTTCATCAATATAATATAACTTACTTTACAGCTATAACATATATCTTGAACGTTTTGATAGGTTTTATAAAGTAATTGAAAAGCTTGTCTCTCATAATTTTGGCTTTCCAGTACTCAATTTCTAAATTCCTTGTCAATTTCTTCTTTTTTTCTACAATGGCTTTCCTAAACTTTTTTTCAAACTCTTGGTCTAAAATAAAAAAACTATCTGGTAATCTTTGGGACTCTGGAAGGCCTTGATTCCTGCAAATACAAAAATTATCTTCAACTCTTTCTAAAATATTTTGATTCACTGATCTGATAAAATATTGCAGAAGAAAAAATCCTACCTACAGTAAGTGTGTCATCTTAGCATGTTCCTGTTTTAATTTTACATTTTTCCACGTGTTTACATTTTTCATGAAAGATTAAGACAAAACATTAACTGTTTTTATTCTATTTTATAATTTCAGAGAATAGGAAATTCTTTTCTCATCTCTAAAGATTTTTTTTTTTTTTTTTTTTTTTTTTTTTTTTTTGTTAAGAAGAGAATGTAAAATAATAAATGTATATACTTACAATTCAACCAATATCTTGAATCTCTGAGAGAGTTCTTCAATTTTTCTTTTCAAAATAACTTTTCTAGATCCCCCCATATATTTCCTTTCTTCGAGGAGTGCGGCCAACTTTGCATCTTCCAAGCTGAACATATCTGCTGCAATGTAACCATCGATTTTTAGCTTTATCGGCTAAAAAAGGGTAAATATGAATTAGAAGTTAGTAATAAGTAAAATACATTTTGTCTAATTAAAAAAAAAAAAAAAAATTATTACAGGAGGAAGAAGTTGTGGGAGGTTTTTCTTATCGGAAAATTTTGTTTCAGATAAATTGACACGGTAAAAAAATATGTTAGAATCGTCACCAACAGAATACAAGTACCGTGCATCATAAGTTGCATATATTTTCCTTATTTTTCCATTTATGTTATCATGCATGGCGAATTTCCAATAGTCAGAAAAGTCGGTGAAATCTTCTGGATTTGTTTTAAGAAATTTGATTACACCATTCCCAAGGCCAAAGACTAGAAATTCTCCATTGAACCTATGAAAGAATTTCAATTACATATATAAAAAAAAATATACAATCTAAAAATTGCAAACATATGCAAACTAACAATTGTAAACAGCAATTCATTTCAATGGTTCTGTCATATTTTAGAAGGGTACTTTTGTAAGGCTTATTTTGTCCTAACTTGTATTCATATATATATCCAACGTCATAACCTCCAACTGAGACCCATACAGAATCCTTGTCAATGTAACTGAAAAATAAAAATAAAATAATATAGAAACGTTTAAAGGATTAAAAGAAAATATATATTGAAGCCTAAAATGAAATATATTAAAAAAATTAATTTTGTTTAGAGCCTTCTGCTCAAATTCAGGAACATAAATATGCTTTAGGTCCACCCAACAAACCTATGTAATGTACTACTGTATAACATACAGTCTTCTTTTTCGTACATGGCTACCGCGCATGCAGGAACACCAGCGGACACTTTTTGTATAATTTTTTTCAGTTTAGTCATCGCTAAAGCAGATTTATGCTAATATTTCTCTAGGGAGACAAGAAACACTAATATGAAGGGACAGAAATGTAATTAATATATTCTTTCATTTTCACGAATCTAAAAGTAGGAAAATGAAGTCAAGGGATGGTTGGGATTTGGCTAGGAGAAAAAACTTCAGATCTTCAAGCACAAATCTATATTGGATATTTCGGCTGCACCTAGGTAACCTTCCTCGGCTAAAAAATTAATATACACAATTACAAGTGAGAATAATCAAATTATAATACAAGTGAGAATAATCATCTGATAATTGTGAATATTTATTTTTTAACTGCAGAATGCAGCCAAAGTGCAGTTGAAACGCCCAATATAGATTTGTGCTTGAAGATCTGACTTTTTTTTTTCTTCTAGCCAAACCCCAACCATCCCTTGACTTCGCATCACCTTAATGGCTAACTATATTCATCTTATTAAAAGTAGGGAATTTTCAGTCAAGTATCCTGAACATATCGTCCCTACCATGTCAAACTATTGAATAAGAAAATCGGTACTTTTCAAGAGAGCAAGATAAAGCTTTAATGATGATTCCAAAATCAGCACCTTTACAAAAGGACAATATTACTATTTCTATAAATATTGTTTATCATTTTAATGTGAAATTATGGTCAAACTGTTTCCTGTTTTTTAATTACCTAAAAATAATATTTGTGAGTTTGCATCTTGGTGCTAATAAGTGATTTTTCTTGGATTGCCGTTTCAAATTGTCGAATGTGGTATTTTCGATAGTTTGCTGATTCCAATAGACTATCTGTATAAATATTTAAACTTTCAAACTAACAAGTGAGATACATTCGACATTATGCATTGTACTAATTCTATAGTATTAGTGATATCTACAAATCAAAGTAACGAATATACCATTTTTGTTAGTTTGCCAAGTCAGTTTTTGATCTCGAAAGTATGACGATTAGGAGCAAACTAGCAATCGAACATATTTGATACATTGACAAAGTAATATATGGTCATATTGGATACTTTATTTCAGGCATTTCTGGTAATTCTAAAAAGGGCTAGAGTTTCGAAAATTTGACACAAGCCTCATCGTCCGCGATGCAAGACTAAAGCATCAAATTTGAAAAACGAAATTTGTCATATTCAATAGTGTGACATAGTAGGGACATGTTCTCGACACCTTATGCTTACTTTGCAAAGTACAATGGTGATGGTTGAGAAGGCTCATAAAGTGGTGGCAGATCTTCATCTTCTGATATTTCACCTGTACAAGGAATAATTAAACAAATAAATATATTTGGGGGCAAAATCTTCGGTCCAATTTCCACTATTAAAGGGGAATAAAAGATAAAAATAAATAATAAAATATAAAATTGTTTAAATAAAAATTTATATATTTCTAATAACTCATAATCGTCTTAGTAAAAATTAATAAATAAATATTTTAAAAGTATGAAAAAGCTCAATTCAGTGCTATTGTAAATATAAATTTTATAATAAAGCATTCAAGAATACAGATCCATTTCAAACAAAAATGTATAGTCGATCACAATGTCAAATATTTGTTTCAAAAACCTAACTCTAAAACTACTATATTTCTTCGGTAATTTTTGTTTTCAGTAAAAAAAAAAAGGTTTAGACCAAATGTCTGTGGGTGTTAAGCTCTGTGCCAAAGCTTAAAGTTTGATTCTCACTAGGAGTAATTTATTTATTTATTTAGAAAAGGCTGGTATTCTGAAAGGATCCCATCCCAATTAATCTGTGGTGTTAAAATTGATATCAAAATAAAATATATTGACATTTAATGTTTTTTTTTACCCATTGTTGTTAGGTGTGTAAAGAAAATTTAAGCTAACAAAAAATGTGTAAACTTGGACCGACTTGTTGGTTAAAAACCTTATTTATCAATACATCCACCAAAGTGTGCAAATTAAAAATTGCTACAGTCCGACCAATTTATTATTACCTTGAGAGAAATACATAAAACTCTATCTCTATTTCTTGTCTTCCGCAAACATTTCTCAAATCTTTCGTGCTCCTAGAGAGGCCAGCCTTGTAATCAAAGGCTCCAGCATTCTAAGCTGACTGGAAACTTGAGGCTAGACAGTTTTTTATTTACCCTCCCTTGCAACCATGATCTACTATTTGCTTCCTAGAAACCACATTTCAACAAGTTTGTCATTTCAAATGACTGAAGTCCTCATAACTTTGGTTCAATTCAATATTTTGTTTTCTTTTAATCCTTTAACACACAGAGGGACATATATGTCCCACTTAAATCCTCTGCCTGTGCAAGGTTGTGAAGGGGCTCAGCAATTAGTAAGATCCATCAGAGGGACATATATGTCCGACCCTGTTTCTTGGAACCAAATTTGTTTCAATACAATAAGTACAGATTGGTAGGTGTTTTGCAATGCCCTAAAGTAAAAAAAAAAAAAAAAAAAAAAAAAAAAAAAAAAAAAAAAAAAAATTTAAAGGGTTAAACCCTAAGTTTTAAGCCAAGGAAGCTTAAAAATGTTGACAGAATTTCAAAGGTCTACCTTTAGGTATGGCTGAGTCTAGACCAGGTAAAATTTCTTAGGACATATAGGCATTTTTTAAAAGTGAATTTGGCTTGATTATATGCTATTTACAGAATTAACTTTTATTTTATTTATAAAGAAATTTATGCTACATTTTTACCATAGTCATCCTCAAAGTCCACATCATCATCATCTACTAGTTCCTCTCCCTCAGTTTCTTCAACACTCCCAGGATCTGGTTCCTCTTCTGCAGTCTCCTCACCACCAGTTTCTCCCAACATCGACTTCCTTTCCTGCTCTGTATGACTTTTAGATCCCTCTTCTGCAGGTTGTTCACTGCCTGCACCTTCTTGAGCTGAGATGGGTTCTTCAGCCGCATCCTGCTTAGGCATGAACTCCTCATCCGATTCCCTCACTTGATCTGAAAAGTTGTCGAATCTCGTTCGAATTCTTCTGTTCGGCTGTTTTCCCACGCTCTCTTCTTCAGAGTCACCAGAATCCTTCGTGTCACTCGCTCCTTCGAAATCGGACGTAGATTCTCCACCAGCCGTCTTTCCCGCTTTTTCTTGTTTCACTATACGCTTTTTTGTCACTACCTGCTTCTTTGTACCTTTCTTCTTGTTCTCCCTGTCTAATTCAGCTAGCTTCTTCTTTTCTCTTTTTTCCTTTCGTCTTAATTTCCTTTGGAGATTTCTTTCTACAACTATATTTCTTAAAATTTCCGATTTCACACTGGTAAAACGAGAAACTCTCTTTGGTAGAGAAATTTCATAAGTATTTGAAGGAGGCTGAGGAATGGTTTTAGGAAAGGCCACTTCTACTATTGTTCCAACCAATGAAGTAGTGAGAATGGCTTCCTGAAACCCACAGGTTAGTAAATATAAAATTGATATAACAGACATGACCTTTTATAGTATTAGAATCACTTTAAAAGGCATATTAAAAAACAGAATTAAATCGAATGCAACATTTTTGTTGTTCTAGATGTTTCACACAATTTCTGGAAACTCATCCGGTATTGCATTTCAGTCTCAATATATATAGTCAGCTGAGATATTAAGTCATCTTTGAAAATCCCTAAAATAGTTATAAGGTGCCAGAGAAGGTGTGGCACATGCAGAGCTACTGTAAACATTTTGGGGCCAATTTAATTCTAGTTTTTAATTAATGAACTAATTATAGTTATTATTATTATTATATTATAATAACTCAAAGTAAACTATGAGGCAGTACTTACAAAATCGGTATTCCATGTCATATAGTGAATCGGATCAGGCACAGCGACAAATGCAAAAGGTTCAAGTTTCACATATTCTTTTCTTGGCTTCAGCCAATAAATAAATATGCGTTTATCAAGACTACCAGTAAGAACCATAGGCTCTTCAAGGCGATGGGGGTTGAAAGATATCGCAGTAATTTCATCGCTGTGAGGCTTCACTGCCTTCAACAATAAAGTTATTACTTGATATTGAGCAACTTATACGTTTTTCTTTCGTTTATTTATTAAAAAATAATCACCTGTATAATATTAATATAATTTGTTGCCTCTTCTTTTGGGTGAAGCTCTCTTGCTCGGATAGAAAGTATGGCAACACGGAGGGTACCATCCGTGAAACCGACGAGAAGTACAGTTGCTGTGCTGTCAGCCTGTAAACAAAAGTCTGTCATGCAGAAACTAAGCACATTCCTGAACTATAGGTGCACCGCAATTTTTCTTTAAATTATTTTATTTATTGCGACGCATGAGCATACATAAGGGGGTGCAGCCCCCAGAAATTTTGATTTGATCAGTAACAATTTGTCATGAAAGCCTCAAAAATAAATTATATAAGATCACCTAGTTCAGAAAAAGAATTTATTCTTGGGTGTTATATTGTGTTTTAGTTGGCTAACTATTCCAAGTTCTGGCTTGTTAGTATTCCATATCCCCCAAAGCTCCAAGCACCTCCCCCCCACGAAATTATTTCCTATATACGCCCCTGTTGTGACGGCGTGGTCATGGGCAGGTTGTGAGTGGTGGGGAAGGCCTAACTCCTGGTTCTTTTGTTCCTGGTCGAGTTATAGGTGGATATTTTAGGGCAGATTGCTATGGAATGTTCTTAAACCAACCCATATCAATACAAAGTAATTTATTTTAATTTTAGCGTCCCTTAAAAAAAAAAAAAAAAAAAAAAAAAAAAAAAAAAAAAAAAAAAAAAAAAAAAAAAAAAAAATCAGTCCTGCAACAGGGCCATGAGGGTCCAGAAGGGCAGATACTATAGAGGTATCTGGTCATGACCATATGGCACAATAGGGAGCTAATGTGGTCAGTACTATGCTCTGGCCATCTGATTTTCCCCTTTGCTGCTTTGACAGCTATGGTCATTAGCAGCCAGGTACCCATTAATAAATTAATTAAAGGCTGAGTTGGCCTAGGGACAGACTTAGTGCTTGCTCGGGATTTGAACTCAGGTCCTCCAGCATATTAGTCCAGTGCTCTACCACTGAGCTAACCACGCCCCCCAACATCCCTTTATAAATTTATTATTAACATCCACCTATAAATAACAGTTTTTTGGGTGGGTTATCTACACGTAACCATCCTCTCTCCCCCCAATCTCCATTGTCCATACCATACCTCAATTACATGTTGTGTCCCTTACATACACTGTTACATATACCTTGTCCCCTACATATTGCGTCTGTTACATAGTTCCTTGCAAGTGCAATCCGTAGTTGACTGGTTCCTTACCTGCGTCACTTCAAAAGCCTCACTGTCCCCCACCCCATACACTTACCTGTCCGTTGCCTATTCCTTATTCCCTTCAGTCACCTAATTCCCTATAGTATTATCCCCCCATAGTTAAATAGTTCCATATTTGTATAATATCCTTGTATCCATCTCCTCCACATATTGTAATTTCATGATTCCCATATCTATTGTATTCCTGACACCTAAATAGAAAACAAATAAGAAATAGATGAATTTCCTTTTATGCGTATCTAATGAGAATGGTGAAATCAAAGTAAAAAAATTAAAGCGAAATATTTAAGTAGGAAATTTTCTGAATTTAATAAAATTAATATATTTTCCATTAACAACTTACAACCAGAGGCAACCAAAGAAGAGAAGATCCACCAATTCCAAAGTATTTAACCATAATTAATTTCTTCTTTTTCATATTGTAGACGTGAAGTTTCCCTTCGGCGCCAATGGAGGCCAGATAATAATCTGCTGGAGAAGGAGCAATATCACCTATTGGGCTTTGATGTCCGAGGAAAACTCTTTCTGATGGTGTTAAGTTATTTTTTACAGCCATTTCTACAAACCAAATTGATCCACGGCGGTCCTAGATAAATAAGACAAACATTTTTCTAATAAGATAATATTAGCATTTTAGAGAAAAAAACAAAAAACAAATAGAATAAAAATAAAAATAACAGGAAACATCCACACTATCAAAAATAGAAAGAAAGTTCTAAATAAAAAATAAGTGAAGTACAACATCTCAATAATGTTTTTATTAATTTATTAGACAACAAATAAAAAATACAGTATACTTAATAAAAAGGAGAATTGTTTAAATTATTTGTGGCTACATTTCTTCTGGAAATTAATTCTGAACATATGACAACGGATTACTGATCAGCTGACTTATCTTCGCCATATTGGCTTTATTTAGTTTATGACCAGTCTTGACACAGCCCTACTGGTGGACTGTTCACTCCTAGTTAAGGCTACACGCCTTTTAATTGATAAGGTATTCCCCCAGAAAGGCGTAAAACATGTAGCGAAAAGAATAAAGAAACACATGCGAAGTGATCATTTATTTCATTTTGTTTTCTGTGTTTGCTCGTCTTTGGCATCTGGAGGTGCTAAAAATAGTTCTTCTAAAAAGACAAGAATGTTCGTTAGATTCAAAAATAACCAATTGTAGGGTTAATTCCGGCTTATCATCAAATCACAGGAATGATGTCATTTAACGCGCTTAGATAGATATACTGGTTTATTTTGTGCAGCAATTCGATAATTATTGGCTCAGCTAATACAGGGAGGTTTTCCGGCAGGATTCCCAGTTCTTGTCAAATTAAAATTTAGCGAAAGAAAGCTTTAAAAAAGCAAACCTGCATATAGTATTGTTCGGAACTATGATTATTCAGTGATTTTCTCTGAAAATGCATTGGATGAGCAATGCCCATATCATCCTGAATTCTCCGCTGAAAAGTTGGCTGTAATTCTAATTCGTATAGCTCCGATTTCTTTCCATACTCAATTCTCGAATAGTCCCAAACTTTATATTTTCCATCCAGACCTGTAATAAAAATAAAACACCCAATACACCATACTAACAAGTATTTGATATCTAAATAAAAATTATGTTTGGTTGAAGAAATCACTGAAATTTTGATTAGTTGATGTTTAAGAGGCATTGCAGAGTATATGAAGGACTTGAATATGAAGCGGTGGAGGAATTTTAAGGCAAATAAGAATCAAGAAGTGAAGAAAATTAGGGCATTAAAGTAAGTACATATTTTTAATTGCTAGTTTATTGCAACTTAGGCAATTAAACTGCAACAATAAAGAATAAGGAAAAGTATATGTCAAAGTTTTCAATGTTAAAACAAATAAATAGTCATCAAAAACAGAGTCTTAAGCAATGTGCTTTGTAATAACTGAGAGAGAATTTAGTTAATTTTTGTCTAGATTTATCATTGGCTCACTCAGTAATATTTATTTATTTATAAAAGAGGGGGAAAAACCTAATTATTTAGTGGTTAAAATTCATGTAGCTAATGTACTAAAATATTAGGCTGCGGATACATACCAACTGTGAATATTTCGTCGTATTGCTGTTTGAATTCCAAATATGTTATGTCATCATCATGAAGGGGTAATTGATTTCTCCTTTTTATTTCCATCCTTATTTCTTCCCCTTCCCAAACATATACATTTTTATTAGAGTTTGGTGATAAAACCTGAAATTATATTAATATATGATTTATAAGTAAAGATGGAATGGTTGGGATTCGGCTAAATAAACCTCAATATGATTTTGTTTTAAAAAATCTATATTTCGGACGTTTCGGCTACTCATTGGTAGCCTTCATCAGCTAAAATGACAAAAAAAGAAATTAATACAAAAACAAAAAAAATTATGATTGTGATAGGTAACAGAGCTATAGATACAATTAACTTATAAAAGAACATATCGCCTTAAATTCTTAGAATGAAAAAGTGAATAGGTACAATAATTGATTTTAATAGTAATTAGTAACTTTAATTGATTTTAAAAAGAAATAAGAAGCTACATACCAATGACAAATATAGTAGCTAATAGTAACATTAATTAATTTTACAAAGAAATAAGATACTACATACCAATAGAAATGCCGAGCGGCAGAGGAAGACCAAGGTTGGCAACAATGACCAAGGTTGGCAAAACATTGTTAGAGTCACACTTTAATATCTTAAGGGGGTTAGTTGACCAGGACCTGTTTAATGACTTATCCAATTTTATTTCAAACATTTGTAATAGTTTAAAATCGAAGTTAAAAATAAATCTTTTCCAAAAATTTAATAAAACTCACCAGAATCACGTTCACCGCCCCATCGGTGACGAAAACTGGGTTAAAAACATCTCCTCGGTCAACGTCCCCCCTCAGGTTAACAACATACTTGGTTTAGGAGAAAAGTTTTCTTTACCTCCTACACCAGGTATTGTTTTTTTTTTTGTTTTTTTTACGGCGCATCTACATCTAGGTCATTAGCGCCGTCCCCCAGGTATTGTTGTTCCCAAAATAATTACTGATGTAGAATACATACTACAAACCGTTCCTTGTAAAGAGGAAGACCAAACCCGCTCTAAAGTAGTTAATAGCATCACCAATTTCTTGCAAATTTCTTCTCCCAGCCACTCCCACCTTTCCACTGAATTTTACAAAGACCTAAAACACACCAAAACTTTCTTACGGACACATGAACAACATATAATATGTACTAAATCCGACAAGGGAAACACGACCGTCATCATGGACAGAACAGAATACAACGAAAAAATGACCAACTTATTCAACGACACCAACACATACTTACCCATTCCTAAGGACATTACGAAAATACAAGAATGAAAATTCAACGAACACATTCACAAACTTTTTAACTCTAACGAAATCGACAAATCCACTAAGTCCTTCTTAATTTCCCACAATTCCCTCCCACCGCGAGCCTATGGCCTCCCCAAAATCCACAAACCTGGTAATCCCCTTCGTCCCATCATTGCCAATATAGATTCTCCCTCTTCCAGTCTCAGTAAATTTCTTCTTCCCTCATTACAAATACTTAGCCATAATAATCCCTATGATATAAAAAATTCCTTTGACCTAATTTCTAAATTATCCAACCTAACCATTCCCCACGGCCACATTTTAGTTTCCATTGATGCCACATCCTTATTCACTAACGTCCCACTAGCCAAAACGCTAGAAATAATCGAAAACCATTGGCCCACCCTACACCTCCATAGCCCTCTATCCTTTGATTTGTTTATAGAAAGTCTAAAACTTTGTGTTAACAGCGTTTTTTTTTAAATATGATGGGAAATTCTATAAACAAATTGAAGGTCTAGCCATGGGTAACTGTCTTGCACCCGATTTATCCTCAATCCTTCTCAACGATCTTCTCAACTCCCTTGTCCCACAGTTTCCCCATGACATCTCATTCATCTGCAAATACGTAGACGATCTTTTGCTGATGATTAACCCAAACAGACTAACAGACATACTTACCTGTTTCAATTCCTTTTACCCTAGGCTTCAATTTACAGTCGAAATAGAACAGGACAGACAGCTCCCATACTTGGACATCTTACTAATTAGACAGACTGACGGTACTATTATTACTGACTGGTACACCAAACCCACGTACTCGGGACGGTTACTTAATTTTCATTCATCCCATCCTTACCACCTCAAGATTAATGTAGCCAGAAATCTCCTCCGCCGAGTCCTCTCTCTATCCCATGCTTCCTTCCACAATAAAAATATTAATATCGCCTCAGATATATTGGCACGCAACCAATTTCCCCCCAACCTCATAAAATCCCTTGTTAAAATAGCAAAATCCCAACCTCCCAACACTGTCTCTCCCAATTCTTCCCTAACTCCCAGTTACCAAATGTTCCCATCTCTACCATTTACACCTGGACTGACTGATAAACTTACAAAGACAATAAAAAAATCCTACCCTTCCCTAAATTTTGGTTTGAAAACTACCAACAAACTCAAAACCCTCTATACCAAACTCAAAGATCCCATCCCTTTTGAACAAACCACCCGTTGTGTTTACCAAGTCCCTTGACAAACCCCTTCCTGTAATGGTGTATACATAGGAGAAACCATAAATGACATTCACTCACGTCTTACACAACATAAACGAACCATCACTAATAAAGAAATAGATAAATCTGCACTTGCAAAACACGCCATTACACAAAAACACACTTTTAACTTCGACGACACGAAAATTCTTGCTACACAACGAAACAAAAAAAGACTACAGATCTCGGAATGTGTACACATAAACTTAAACAAAAACAATATAAACTACAAAACTGACCAACAAGGCATTTCTCCTATGTACGCTAATATTTTCCAAATACTCTCCCGACCTCCCACCTAGATTTTTACCATGCCCCTTGGGTATCCTTCCATTAACACCTTTTTCTCCTTTCCTGTCATAAATATGTCATAAACATGCCTTTTGATCCTTACCGACATGTCATAAACATGGTTTTTGATCCTTACCGACATTTCCCCCACCACCTGCTGTTTCCACTTACTTATACCCCAGTAGATTTCTTTTTCTCCTTAGACACTCTACAATGGTTACTTAATTGCCAACCTTGGTCTTCCTCTGCCGCTCGGCATTTCTATTGGTATGTAGTATCTTATTTCTTTGTAAAATTAATTAATGTTACTATTAGCTACTATATTTGTCATTCGTATGTAGCTTCTTATTTCTTTGTAAAATCAATTAAAGTTACTAATTACTATTAAAATCAATTATTGTACCTATTCACTTTTTCATTCTAAGAATTTAAGATGATATGTTCTTTTATAAGTTAATTGTATCTATAGCTCTGTTACCTATCACAATCATAATTTTTTTTGTTTTTGTATTAATTTTTTTTTTGTCATTTTAGCTGACGAAGGCTAACAATGAGTAGCCGAAACGTCCGAAATATAGATTTTTTAAAACAAAATCATATTGAGGTTTATTTAGCCGAATCCCAACCATTCCATCTTTACTTATCACCTCGACGGCTAACTATCTAATCATCATGATATGATTTATGATCTACTCAAAAAAATACTAACTTATTTGATCTCCCTATCAATCTCTCTCTCTCTCTCTCTCTCTCTCTCTATATATATATATATATATATATATATATATATATATATATACACAGGGTGCACTAATTAAAAGGGATGATTGTCGGTGGCGTTGAGGCTAAGTTAAGAGGTGGTGGCGGGAATATTATTGGTGCGTCACTGCCTGTCCAATTCATCATTTTTCATTTATGTCATTTCTCATAACGGGAATATTCCATGCCCCCCTAATTCGCCCGATTTAACTGCTTGCGACTTCTTTTTATGGAGATACCTCAAAACAAAAGTGTTTCAAGCAGATCCACCATTCAAGCCATGAATGAACGAATTGTGGACAAGATTGCTGCAATACCTGTCAACATACTGTGAGAAGTGAACTTCCAGGAATGCCTTCACTGCAATGGAGGACATTTGGTAGGCTCAGTGTTCAGAACATAATATTTTTTGTATTGTAACCTTATTGGCTATTCTTGTACTTTCAATCACTTTGTAAGAAAGTATTAAAAAAAACATTTTTTTCAACAAACAATTACCTTATTTAATCATCCTGTTTCATTGGCAGACCTTGTGTATGTATGCATATGTACATTTATAAGTATATATATAAATATATATATAAGTATATATATATATACACATACTTATATAGGCTTAGAATTTGAAGTTCTTTGGGGCAGAATCTTTGACTTCTAACAACCCAAATATGCTTCATTTGATTTAATTCACAGTAGCATAATATAATGTTAGAGTCCTAACATTAGTTTGCAAATTCTTACCGTATTCCCCATATCAAGCAAAGTTGCCACAATGTTAATTATGCTACATCTAAATTAAAAATATTCTACCCTATAAAATGCAAAAAAAACAAATAAGGTTCTATTTTTGATTGTCAAATTCCTTTGTAATAAAATAAGGATTGCAATTAAAAATAAAATACCATGTTTAGAGGTAAAGCACAAAAAGTACTTATGTTACAGAACTCATTTGTTCCGAATTTTCCACTCTGCCCTCTAAGCTTTAAACCTGTGAATGTTTCATTCATTGTCCAAAATTTAATGTGGCTGACTCCTGTAACAGAAAAAAAAAAAAATTTAATTTCTACCTAACTCAAAAAGTAATTTTTGAATAAATAAATAAAATATTTTAGATATAAGAATGGTATTTCAGTGGGAGTCTTTATAAACTATAAGAACATATCACAAATGAAGAATATTACTCAAAACTTCACTGGTTAATTATCTTCCTTAGAATAATTCAAAATCTTAAAATGTTACCATTTAAGTTCAGAAATTGTGTTCTTTCCGACACGAGAAATGTTTCAATAGTCAATTTGCCATTAAAAAATTGTTCAGATATTGGGTCAACATCAAAAATAACAAAAATAAATGTTATTTCTTCCAGTAAGTCAGCTTTGGATTATTTCCTCAGGGAACACCTAACAAGTTTGGGCCCGATACTCTCCGTTCTTTAGGTATCAACGGTCTAGAAGATCTTTAATCCATGATAAAATGAGTGAATGAGTGAGCAAGTGTATGCGTGTGCTTAAGAAGGGAAAGGCAGCGCAAGGTTTGTTCATCTACAAGCAAACTCAACTTAGATTTACTCTAACTAGTCACTTCCATCTCCCCGATCCATACTTTATAGCTGAAAAATATTTCCATTAACCCTTACATAATGAAGCCCCAATATATTGGTGGTGAGCTGTATTGGCCCAGATGATGAAGCACCAATATATTGGTGTTAGCATTTCAGGCCCAGCGTATTAGAGTAACATGTGTTAGACTTCTCTGAAGAAGGTCACAGCCTGGTCCTTCCTCAGCTCCAGGAATTGGTGTCAAAGAGAATTCTAGGATTTCGAGGAAAACAGTAGACCTTTTCTAAAGAGTAAATAATTAAATTTGTTGTGGAAGCATCACAGTTTCAAGAGAAATAAGTTTTCTTTCAGTAGTACAAAGGTGTTACATGTAAAGATTTTTGCACTAATTAAAGAATATATATATATATATATATATATATATATATATATATATATATATATATATATATATATACATATATATAACTAGTACAAGAATACAAAAATCTAAAAAAAAAAAAAATGTATTTTACAAAATCAATAATTTTAGTTTAAATTATTTGCAATTAATCTTTTCTTATTGCTAATGTAATAATTATAATTTCTAATTTAAAAAATAGATAACTGGTTAATTAGAAAATTAAAGACAATACAGAGAAACAAAATAAATCAGTTAGGAGTAGCGTAATAGCGAGGAATGTAGAGTGAGAATTGGAGTGTTTAGGAGCTAATACAGCCCCATCTGAGGAAGGAGAAGGGGTGAGGGCAGGGCCGTATGAGGGTGTGACAAGTCTATGGGCAGTTCAGACTGGAAGGGGTTAAGCAAATCAAAATATTCTAAAGTCTTCCAAATATTTCTATATCAGTGTCCAACTAAACACTGTCGTCGCTGCATCAAAAACGAGAATTGTATTTCTAACTAGTCAAATCTATAAAAAAAACATATTTTTTAATATTCATAATCATTGATTAATAATCATAACAGACCGATTATTAGTTAATCGTTTTAGTGCGGTTCCTCCCTCCCTTCATAGGGAGGAACCCCGCTTATAAGGTTGATCTCATGAAACAATCCGGAAGTTCCGACTAGAACATTTTACGTTTCAGAACCCCTAGAGAACGAAAATAACGGTGGTTCAAATTTGTGTGTATATATATATTTGTCTGTTTGCGCTTTCCTGGCCTCAATAATGGTCCGATTTTGATGAAATTTGGTACAAAAATCTTTTGTCTAATTTAAAAGGTCAAGTTCGTTAACCAGCAGAATCCGTCCACCGGAACATGGTTTTTGGAGCAAAAAAATATTATGCTTATGTAAAATGCTTGTAAGTACTCGTTTTATAGGCTTCTTGGGCTAGTAAAACGAATGGAACCATTTTTAAGGCGATAGCTTTAACCGTTTCCGAGAAAATTGGAAAAATAGTTGTTAAATCAAGTTTTTTGGTTTGGTTACTTAGAATCATGGGATTCGGTTAAAATATTGTCTGTATGTTTGAAATTCATACATACAAATATGTGTAAATTGTGGTTATTTTGGAGTTAAGGAAGAATTCGAATAAAATATTTTATTAAGAGACATGAAAAGTTTTGGGAACTTCGCATATTTTCCTTAATGTCTCGAAAACAGTTGGGAAATCGTGGTAAGTGGATAGAAACTATTCGAAAGCTTACTAAATTCTCTATAATTAATATTCTGAGAAGATTTTCGATTAGTCGATGTCAATCGGAGAAAACAGTGTTTAAAACTTTGAATGTGTTTGTTTTGTTCTTTTGAACGTTGTTTAGCTCACTTTTTAATTGGTTGTTTTAACTTGTATTTCTTTTTAGAAACATTTTGATATTTTTAACAATGAAATAAGTTTATTAGTTATGAAATATTAGTTTATTATTTAGTTATGAAATAAATTTCATTTAACAATGAAATAAGAATTTCATGTCTGTAGCAGTGGAGCCTGGCCAAGCCAGCTTTAGGGTGTTCCAGGTAAAAGGGTATGGCCTTTGTCACCGGTCATAAAACATTTCAAGAAACATCAGACCAAAATAATAAGTGTTTCTATTTCATTATTTTCAAATGACACTAGGAATAAGAACGGAACCGCGCTAAGATGATGCAGTTCCTGCGAATCGGTCTTTTTTTAATAAGAGTCCAAAGAAAAAAAAACCTTATTACCTGATGTAGTAATACCACCAACTATAAATGGATTTGTTTCAGCTTTCCAAACTTCTCTTCCAAGACACTTTTGTGTAATAACCATCCGTTCATATTTCCAATTCCAAATTGCTAATGAATTATCTGGTTCACCTCCTTGAGATATCAACCATTCTCCATTTGGACTGTGGAAAGATATATTCAAAATACATGTATTAAAACTAAATTATTAGTTAATAAGCCTAAATTTGAAGAATGTCTGTCGACTACCACTTTATAAATATTATGTGTGATGAAGTGAAATTATTGTCTAGATGTAAGTGTATTAAAAAAAATCAGATATAAGATAAGATCAGGAATAGTCAAATAGGAGGAAAAAACTTATTTTACAAAAAAAGAAAGTTTGGTTGCCCAACTAAATTGGGTTGCACAAGACAATGACTTTTAAAAAAAACTACATAAATAAATGAAATATAATGATGGAAATATTTATACAAATAGATAAAAAATAAGACAGTGAAATAGCATCAAGTACTACTAATAAATATAAAAAAAAGTTAAAGAATAATTCAATTAATAAGCTTAAATAAACAGCATTTTTCAGCCATACATGGGGCACTGAATGATTGTGAAAGAGCCTACAAGCATTGATTCACTTATTCTCCCATCTTGTCCTCACTGATTTCTATCTCTTGGAAAAATGCAGCCGTCTCCTTGGGAAAGGTGCCTCGGAAGCCGAACCATAGTCCTTTTAACTCTCCCAGAACTATTACATATAATAAGTTATGCACGTCTCATAGGTGACTTCTCTCTGTTTACATTTTCAATAGCTTATCATCTTTGCCTTCATAAAGGATAGTTAGGTCTATGATTAGAGCCGTTTTGGTTTTCCTCTTAAAGGCAACGATGTCAGTGTATCTTGTGGAGCCTTAGTCGTCAATGCTAAATATTTTGTTCGTTTAGAGTTAATGCATTGAGGAAACTTCCACCTTGCTAATAAGAACTGGAAATATTGACAAAATGGAAATTGTCGGGATTTGGCCAAATAGTTGAACATTTTTTTTTTTTTTTTTTTTAATTCCGATAATCTCCATGGTAATCAGTTACCTGTAAGGACCCATGGGGGAGAAGAAATCATTTGCTCCCGTAAATTTATTATTCAATTTGTGTTGCAAAAAAGATATAAATATGAGCTTTTTCAGGGATACAGTTTTATATCTGAGGAGAAATACAGGAGAAACTTACCTGAAATATATGTAGTTATAAAATTGTTCGGTGCCACCCTTTAAAACTCTTATTATTTTTAACTCAGGGTAAGTAAATAGAATGATCAGTGGATTATCGCCTCTCTCCCCTACAGCAAATATTGGTTCAAAAGGGTGTTTCTGGAAAAGAAAAAAAAAAAATCATAAAATCTTGTGATGAAGCAAATTTTGGATGAAAGATGATCGGGACGTATTTTGATTAGTTTTTCCTTGTTTCTTTTTAAACTCTATTAATAAATGATCTTTTAATGAAGAGAAAAGGTAAACTTACAGCAATATGGCCCAATCCAACTCCGCTGGAGCTCCTTATGTATTGAAAAGTTCCTTTCTCAATGTTATATATATGGATATAGTTTCCTGACAAATAAATGACAGTATCTTCATCAGCTACACATAAATTGTACCTTCTGAAACTGTCATAACCTAAAGAATAACTAAATAGTATTAAGAAAAATACTATGTACATGCTTGCATCAATATGCATATTTTGTATAAATACACAAAAAAAATTTCATAAAAATTGGACAAGCCGTTTCAGAGAAGTTTTGTTACTAATTCAGCACCCTTTTCTGATAAGAAAACAAGTAATGTCTCTCTATTTTTCAAAAGAAAACTCCCATTGGAGAAGGCTAAGTAAAGTGGAATATATACTCTTGAAGAAACACAGGAGTAATTATTTCATGAAAAGACTGTCTTAAATCAAATTTATTTATAATCCACTTTGCTGAGCATTTTATTATTGTTGGTGGTTTTGATATAAAAAGATGCCTTATCAAAGACAACTTAAAATCTATGAATTGTGCAAACTCCCAACTGTTTAAGTCACATTGAACAAACTGGTTCCCATTGATCACAAAAGACATGCAATGTCGGGTGACCATCCAGGTGCTGCTTACATAATAAAAGGGTGGCAACCTGTAGATAGCCCAGCGCCAATAATAATTGGCATGTCGTAAAATAATAATAATAATAATAAAAAACATGCAAACTGCAAGGAAAGGAATTCAACTAAACGTAAAATTTTTGCTTTTATAATATTTAATTATTACTCATAATAATTCTAGCATTTAAAAATAAATTCAGAAATAAGTAACTACAATTTAAGGGGAAATAATTTGTATAATAAATGTTAAAAATAAAACAACAAATTAAAAATTCGGACAACGCCTGAGTAAAAGAACAATTTTCTCGAGAAAACGAAGTTATTTTATCCAGGCTTCGTAATTGCTAGACAGAAAAGACAGACCCACGAGTTGAATATGCAACATAACTCTAACTCTCAAACATTTACTGACTGACTGTAGATAACGTGGCTAATTAATCATGCCTTACAACTTATTGACGGAAGGTAGCCCATGCATTCGAATACTCCTAACACATTGAAAATATGAAAACATTCATCTCAAACTATAGCTACATGTCTGATTTATTTAAATATTAACATCCATTATTATTAACTAAGAATTTTAGGATGGGTTATCCTATAATAGGTATAGGTTACCACCCTTTTCTAGCCAGGATAGGGCTGATGCATTTTCTTTTTTCTAAAGAAAAGTCACCACCCCATAGTGGGAATCAAACCCACGACCCTTGGCACAGAGTGTTAAGTGCTCACGCTTTAACCCTCATGGCCACTGGGCCTCCACTACATATTTTTCTGAAAACATTCTCTTTTGTTTTTATTCTATATCTGCATCCCGGAGGTAAAGGACACCATGGCACATATGTGTAATTGTTCAGGAGGGCCAATTTTCCATAACTTGGAACTATTAAAATTTGTTTCTTCGGCACTTATAGAAAAAGTTTAAAGAAATTTGTTTACATTGTTATTCACAATGATAGGTAATTGGAAGTATTGGTCATAGTCAAACAAAACATCCACATGGAGTCTTTTACCTCTAATGAAAATGGACATGATTTTATTTTTCACTGTCTTATCTTCGTTATTTATGGGAACAGGACATAGTGCCCTATACCATTATATGGATCAAAAAATCCACATTAAGAACATATTGTTAAGTCAATTCAATAAAAAAAATGAACGTGGTATTCTTTACCTCCGGAGTACAGATATAATAATTTTGTTATATGTATTTTGTGAGGTTCCATATTTTTAGGACCAACTGACTAATACATCTGACCGCAACTATCTGAATTTGATTCTGGCATTTTAATGAGTTAATCACATCCGTTGCGGAACTAACAATAAAACAAAAAATAGATAATGTAAAGAAATTAAATCAAAAGAGAGGCAGTGAGCGGTCAATTTTCTCCAAGGCATGTTAGATATGCTCAAATGTTTTGATATATTCTATCAATCCGATGGCTGCTATCTGTAAGCAGTAAAAGCAGTCAGTAGAAGATCTTGTCCCCACAGGAACGCTAGCTAAAGTGGTTTATCCAAGCATGGGGGATATTCAAAAGGAAAATAAGCTTTTGGAGGCTATGCCATATAGTATGAAACCAGTGCCAAGGAATAGGTATGAAGAAATATGGATGAAATATGTTTGTAAGGGCAAAGCAAAAAGAATGTCCCAGGGTAGACAACTGTTTAAGATATGGCTTGAGACTAATCCACTCAATCAAAAAAGAAGTGGCTGAGATCTAATGTAAAATCAACTCTTCTCTACCACACAAATACAATACTCAATAAAATATATATGATTAGTTTTTAATATTCATTGGCTGCTGAGATCAATAGCACCATAATTAAAAGATATAATTTCATTTACTCATGTTAAATTGACAAAATCATAAAATTTTAACCACTAATATTCTGTTTTTTCATTCGTTTATATAAATTTTAATGACTTTGGGAGCTCCTTGAGAGAAAATATTGGACAACATAAATTGAAGAAAGCTACTAAAGGATACTTAAACTCTAAGATATTTTTGTCCAATGTGGAGTTTTCACTTAAATAAGGTTCTGAAATATAGTCTTCAAAATCATAAACAGGTTCCTCCCACAAGTCGTCTCCTTCTCTTGTATCTACATATTCTAGTTCTGGATTGAACTCTTCGTCCATTTCATAAAGAAGATCTATTATATTCTCATTTACTCTTTCCTCATCAATATCTTCTTCCTCTTCGGCAAACTCTTCCCGATCCTCCTCGGTAGCTGCTACTGCTGGACCTCTTTCAAAGTCCTCTTCATCTTCGTCAACCTCTTTGTCTTCTTTTATACTTTCCTTTGGCATTTCTTCCTTCTGTTCTTCTTGAACTTTCTTCTTCTGAGTCATATCTTCATCATCTGGTGCAATTCCATCTTCTTCAAATTCCTTTATCTCTAGTTGGATAATTTCAGGTGCTTCGCTAAGACCTCCCTGGCTACCAGAGCTGCTGTCAGACAAGTGCAGCAGCTTAGAGTCTATTTTTTGCAAAGGTCTTTCAGATGCTGCCTCTGCTGTTTTTATATCCATAATGAATTTCTCTCTTTTCTCCTGGTTCTGTTCCTCATCATCTGATTCTTCTTTTCTTGAAATTTTCACTTGTTCTGTTGATTTTTCTTGTCCTGCTATTTGTTCTTGAACTTCTGCACTTGCAGCAACATCTTCAATTTTTACTTGCTCTTCTTCAATTTTCATTTCTTCCCCTGAAACAGCTTGTTCTTCCAGTTTGTTATCTACGTCCGTTTCAGACGGCATCAAAAGATCAGATTTTTCTTCATCGTATTTAGATTCCATTATGCTTTAAATAAAAACCAGTTGAAATGAAATTGGTGACAAAATCCTTCCTTGATTTTAATATAAAATGATAAAAATATAAACGTCAATAAATGTTATAATACACATGGTTTATTTATGAAAAATCACCTCTTCAATGTTTTTATAGTGAGCTAATAGTCAGATATTCGATTCTCTTCACATTTGAGAGCGAGGTTACTGGAAAGTTTCAGGTAGCTATAAACTACCCTTGGCAACAAAGCTTTTGAAGCGAAAATATTATTTAATTTGTTGATCTATTTGTGTTGGTGTTTCGTATTTTTCAAAGTGTTTTGCTAATTTATTTCCATTCCTCTACCAACCTTGATGGGTTATTGTATTAATGACAATGAAACATTTCTCCAGGGCTCCATTTTGGCGATAAGTAGGAAAAAATATCGATAATTAATAGAAATGTCATCTATCGGTTCAGGGGAAATATTTTCGGGGGGGGGGGGGCATTTGGGGATATATACACAAACAATCTAGGACTTGGAACCGCTCGGCAACTAAAACGCTATTACACGCAACAAAAAAAAAATATATATATATATTTTTTTTGAACTAACAAGGGGAGTATACAGCGACGGGGTCACCGATTTGGACCAATTTTTTTCTGGTGATTCTACATCGAAAAATAGTCGACACGTGTCCGAGCGATCCGTCCAATGCGCCTTAGGAGCCGAGAAATAAAATAAAATAGGTTGAAAGTGCTTTATTTTTTATATCGAGTTTAGAAAATGATATCGACATGATTCTTTCACCAATTCATTTTTTTTATAGAGTAGATAAAAAGAAAAATATAATCGTTAAAAAATAATTTATATTTCCTCAAATATATTCAAAAATATTCTATCTTTTTCAGGTAAACTAGTATTATACATTTTTTTTACAACAAAAATAATGGCAGATTTAAACTCAGCACCCCAAGAAACCCTAATATATTGAATATCATTGAAAACAAAAAATAATGATTTTTCCTAGACTGGAAGAGACTAAAAATTTGTAAGCGAAAAGGTAATGTAACGTTTTGAAATTCAATATCTCCCCTTGAGATTATCCGATTTTTACATCATTGAAATCTTTCGAAAGAAGAAAGACTCCTTTTTCTAACCATATAAATGACTATTGTATTATCTCAAAAGGTACTTGCGAAAAATGGTTTTCAAAATAAAAATAGAATGTAAACTTTTTTGCATATAACGTCAATTCAAGAACACGTAGAAACACCCCGATTGGAAGGAAATGTGTTACATTATGGCCTTTATTGACCCTCCAAGTTTGGTTTGGATCGGGTAAATATTCTTTGAAATATGGCCGGATTCTTGAATCTTTAACAAAATTTTAAGGGCCCCCCTCAGCGAAATTTAAAATACATTTTTTTTTATTTTTGTAATATTCCCAAAATTTGAATTTAGGAGTTTTTCAATGTGCTAAAAACGAATCTGACATCCGTTTTTAAATCAAAAATTGTTTCATTATCGATAACTTTTCAAATGTAGGTTTATGGAATATTTGGGCATAATAATGACTTCTACAGAGTCGAGTATGTAAAACAATTTTTTATCTAAAAACGGATGTCAGATTCGTTTTTAGCACATTGAAAAACTCCTAAATTCAAATTTTGGGAATATTACAAAAATAAAAAAAAAATGTATTTTAAATTTCGCTGAGGGGGGACCCTTAAAATATTGTTAAAGATTCAAGAATTGGTGAAAGAATCATGTCGATATCATTTTTTAAACTCGATATAAAAGATAAAACACTTTCCACCTATTTTATTTTATTTCTCGGCTCCTAAGGCGCATTGGACGGAACGCTCGGACACGTGTCGACTATTTTCGATGTAGACTCACCAGAAAAAAATTGGTCCAAATCGGTGACCCCATCGCTGTATACTCCCCTTGTAAGTGATGTTACTTAATTTATTTTTAAGGTTTTTATGACACATTTTTACCGATTAAATCAAAATTTTCACGTTTTCATTGAACCTCTTTCAACAGTGTGAGGAGGAAGTCTATACAGCCTTTTCCATGTCGGTATTCTGCCATCTGCCTTCCTTTTATACAATTCGAGTCTCTTTTTCTGATATAGGTATATCGATTTTTTTAATTCGCTAAAAATCTAGATTGATTAGCAAAATTACAAGTATTGTTTATGTCTAAAAGTTAAAAAATAAGCAGACGATATTGTCATTTATGGCTCATCCTTGAACACCACAATATCACTTGGGAACATCGATAAACCATCGAAGATGATTTAAGCCCTTTATGTTCTTGATAAGACCAACCACCTTCTAATGTAGGTTCTTTAACAAAATATAAGTGCAGTATCTCTCTTTTCTCAACATCCATTATATGGGTACACATGCTCAGTTTTTCTCGTTCTCTTATTTATTTATTTTTAATGGCTTATAAAAATAAAAAAAGAAACAATTATTTCTCAAACAGCATCTTAAGCTTGCTTACCAGCTCTCACTCGAATTTAATTTCTTTGGCCTAGAACAGAGAAGCTCCAGATACATCCCATTTTCCTCTCCACCAGAGGAACACACTGAAGTATGAGTAATACTTTCTCTTTCCCAGAGAGACATTTTTTTAGTACGTCTGAATTAAAAAAAAAGTACTGGATTCAGAAATTATATTCATAGTAGATTATGAGATCTCAAAAATTAGATTATGAGATTCTCATTTATATTCCGAATGGTAACCTGTTGACTTTTTCTAGCCATAGGGGTCATTGAAAAAAGCCTCTACTTCACTATATCAGTGTTTTTGTCAATCAGAGTTGTAACATTAATAGTTAAGTAGACAGAAGGTCAAAAACAAAAACAAACTAATTGAAAGGTTCCATATTGTTTTGGCTCTACTAGTTTCACATCTTTTCGATGCCTTTCCAGGTGCCAAAAACAGTGTACGAAGTTTACAGCCTAGAGTAGTTTTCATTTCCTGAAACTTGGAGAACCAATAAAGATATGTAACTTTTAAATTTGGCTTTATTTATTGGCCTGCCAACTGAATCACTGACTCTTCACTGAGGATTTCAAAGGGCTATAAAGAAAAAGTTAAATAAGTGTTTATACAGCTTGAAAATACAACAATAATTACCTACAACTGACAATATTTTAAATATTTTTTAATTCAAGATTTTCTATAACAAATTTAATAAAAGGGTGGTTATTGGTACATAACTCCTCCCAAAAATTTGTGTTATGTATAAACTATTGTTAATTTAAATAAATAATTAAATAAAATTAAAATTTGTGTTTAATAAATATTTTCAAAGTACCGTTTACATATCTGACTTAAGTTGTTTATTGATTCACACAAATAAAAATTAACAGGTACATTAATTGAGATGTGTATCTATTTAACAGCCTGAGAGGGAAGAAATGTACAGGTATCTGTTGACAAGGGAGAAAAAGTGGTCAGTAAAAAGATAAGTCCACCTGAGATTCCCCTAAATGTTGGGTAGACCAAGGGAAGGTGAGAATAGAAAAGATACGGCTAAGTGCTGGCCAACGAGCTATATTGAGCCTCAGATATAAATAATTGAACCGTAATTAACAAGTTCATATAGTTATTGCGCTTACTAATTAGCAAAAGGATAAAATACAGGCTAGTAAATAATACAAACTTTGTATAAAAAAATCATATTTTATATATTTTTCTATTTACAAAACATTATTTACATTAAAGACCAACTAATCAAATATTGTCTAGATTACATGACAAAAAGAAAAAAAACAAAATCAATTTGGATTGCTTGATCCTCATGTTTTTAATGCTACTTCAATATTTTTCAGTCTATAAACAAATCATGTATTTCATAGTAGCAATCATAAACAAAAGATAATTTTATATAATTAAAGTTTTATAAAATACTTAGGAAGTACATCATTAAAGTGGTTCATTGTTTAATCATTGAAGTTGGTATTCGTAAAATACCATATGCTAAATATTTTTCTTTATTTTAATAATTTCAGTAGAGAAATTTTTATATTTACAGTTTAGAGGAACAGAATGAAGAGAAATTAATCACAATAATTTCAAATAAAGGCTCATTTCTCAAATATTTTTTTAAAAATAATATAAGGGACCATTTATTAAAAAAATTACAATGTTTCCACAATTTACAAAAATTTTAGACGAGATTATAATTTTTTCCACCATTTTGCGGTTAAACGTTTTCCTTATACTGTCATTCACTGGTAATGTGCCAGGTTTTAGCAGCGTAAAAATCACTAGACGTTTAGACAAAGTATTCTGAAAAACTTTTACTTATTACATTAGTGTTTTTGTTTAGAAAATCACATTTCATGCCTAATTCTGTTTGTTTTTTCTTCCGTAAAGTTATGGCTACAAGGGTAATAATGCACTCGTGTTCTTTCTAGTCTAAAATGTGTTTTGAATTTTCTCAGGAAATGGCCAATGAAATAAGATTTATTAAAACTATGATATACATCAATGTTTCAAGAACCACTCTAATCTCAAAACTTGTAAAAATGATGTATTGTGTTGTTTCTGAAATAATCTATACAGTTAACTTTAATTCAGTGCCCCACATTGTGCATATTGCTTTCAGCTAATGACCAAGCATCATGTATAACCTGAGGAAGCCTGCCGTAATGGCTGAGAAAATTTGTAGTTTAAAAAACCGCACCCCTGGTGATGTCTGCTGAGAAGTAGGTCGAGATGAAATCACCCATTAGCGGGTTTAATAGTCATTGCATTTTATTAAAAAAAATTTCAAATTAATTAATTCTAGTTTGATCAATGCTCAAATATTTTATTTTCAACTGCAACGAGGAATCGTGTGTAATTCAAGTAATTTTAGGTTTGTAAAAAACATTTAAAAATAATAGCTACAATTGAATTCTGGAGTGAAGGTGACAGTTTACATATTAAATGGCATGACTTTCATTTATATTTGTAACTAACATTTTTCCAAATAAGAAAATATTTTTAACACAACTCTAAAAAACTGGCACATTGGGAGCTCTTTGGACAATATTTTTCAGAAAACAGTAAGAGATAAATAATTAGATGTTCATCCGAGTGTGAGCTTAACAAATTCCTAACTAGCGGTCTCCTCTTCTAAATCTAAAGGAAGGAAGCTCATAATGCTATATTTCCTCTCATTTATTTTATTTAATAATTAAATGAAAATAGAGTTCTAAGTCTCCTTTTGTGTGGAAGATCATGGACTTCAAACTTCTCTGGCTTAGAAAAAAAAAGTATAATATACAAAAAAAAACTTACATTCTGTTAATTCTAAACATATGGTAAAATGTTCAAGATACTAAAAAGAGGAACATGTCACATTGTCAGTAAATAGAACTATAAATGTGTCTTTTGCGATTTTTGTGTATTTAACAACTCTAGTTTCTATCTAAATGAACACTCATATGAACCGGCTCCACACGAATAGCTACAGTGTTTTCTATGCTCTAATTTGGGATTAGTGGTTTTATTTTTCATTGTACCCGAGATTATATATGAATGACTTTGCACGAATACTTACAAAACAAAATAAAATAAATAACTGTACATGCTAAGCGTAGATTATTTAGGAAACAACATAGTTTAAACTGGTATAGGCAAGTCTTTTGCGACAAGAGCTAGAATAAATTCTGTTGTTAACCTCCAGTTCTTTATGTCTTTTGACACCTTACACCACTGTTCACCATGACGTGGTTCTGCAGCAATGCATCTCTTCTTCACATCCTCTTGAGTTTCTTCACTTCCGTTGAGCAGTTCAAATTTATAAAAATATGCCCAAGAGTCTCCAAGATCGGGTTCGATTTTGACCGTCCTATTAAACCAATCTCGAGTTTTTTGAATTTTGTGTTCACACCAAAACAATTTTGATACAGCCAAAAGGACATGAGGATCATGTTCACAACGTTTTAATGCGTCGACACTTTTAGTTTTTCTCTGTGGCCGGGGTTCCAAAAAGATTGCCTCTGCCCAAAGAATACCTGCATTTGGACATTCTTGAAGAGCTTTGGCCATTAGAGTGTTTGCTATATCGCGCATACCAGCTCTAAATTCTACCCTGACAGCTTCTAACCATAGCCTTGGATTGGAGGGATTTTTTAGGCGTGCTTTCTCAAGAACAGACCTAGCTTTTGTTAATTGTTTACGTTTTTCTTCAAGCCCAGCGAGCATAAGCCAAAGTGGTACTGAATGTGGACATTTTTTGATAGCTGTATTATAGGTTTCCCAGGCCTTTTCTGCCTTGCCTTGTTGTTCTTCGATTTGCCCTTTCATCATCCAAAGCTTAGCATAATCAGGGAAAACTTTAATAGCTTCATCTAAAAGTTTTAGAGCTAGCTCTAAATTATCAAGACACCATTCTAGTTTGGCAGATTTCATCATTACACGAGGAGTAGGAGCAGAGGCACGAGCTTTAGCAAGTAAACGTCGGGCTCTTTCGTATTCAGAGTTCTCAGATTCTAATTTTACTGCAGCCAACCAAATCTCTTCTGAGTTAGGGTTAGCTTGAAACGCTAGTGAAAGGATTCCTCTGGCAGCAGGCACATCCCCTGCCATCCATTTGGACTTTGCACCCATCAGCCACAACACCTCTGATTTTGGGCAATGAGCTACAGCTCTCTGTAAAAGTGTTTCCAAAGAATCTCTTGTGCCATGATTTTTTTCAAAATAAGCTGCACGCAACCAAATAGACTTTTTGCTGGGAAACGTAACAAGAGCTTGGCTATAAATAGCCCTTGCACATTCGAATGCCCCCTGTGAAGCACAAGATTCTGCATCTTCCATCCACGTATGTTTTCGATCTTCCTCTTCAACTCCTTGACCCATTATAGCTTTAATAAGAACTTGGCAAGTGTGGACCGATCCTCCCTTTTCAGCTTCTATTGCTTCTTTAAACCAATGTTCCCTGTTTATTTCTACACCGTTTGCTGTCAAAGAGGTTATGGCTCGATCAATAATTTTTTCAACCATGTGAGTATTACCATTCGCCTCTTCGAGTTTGGCTGCAGTAACCCAAATTTGCCTATCAGTGGGAATGTTTTCTCTAGCTTTGTTCAATACTTTTCTAGCATTTTCATAAGTCTCCAATCTGGCTAATGCCAGCCACAAATCTACACTGGTAGGACAACACTCAACAGCTCTACTGAGCAAAATTCTGGCATCTTCAGGATCTTCAAGTTCCACAGCTGCTTTCCAAAGACGTACTGAATTAGGAATATGCTCTAAAGCCTTGCGATACACCCTCCGTTTTGCTTTAACTTCACTTTCAAGATCTGCAGCTCTGATCCAGATCCTGACAGAAGTAGGTATATAACGTACTGCTTGCGCTATTACACCTTTTGCAGTGTCAGGAGGCTGCAGCCTTGCTGCTTCAAGCCATAAGTCCTCTGACTGAGGATTTTCTTCGCAACCTTTCATTATAAGATTTCGAGCAGCTTGAATCTTACCAGTAACTTCCTCCAACCTTGCAGATGCGACCCAGGCAGGAGGGTGATTCGGGTTTGTTTCCCTTACTGATTTTAATAGAAGACGTGCTTTCTTAATATCATTAATGTCCCCACCATAGCTAGGAATCATACTCTGAAGATCTGTGAGATATCCTTTTGGATCTACCACAGTTTGCCCTTCTACTGAGTCTGACACTTGATTTAATTTAACATTCATTAAATTGTTACGTGCTTGCCCCATTTTTCTTAAATCTAAATCACCAGTAGGAGTGAGCATACCTTGTGTTGCAGTCCCAGGAATAGCACTCATTAAGCCACTAGAAGGATCAATTGCTGTAGCTGATTCTCCACCTAAATTTCTTGTTAGAACAGAATCTGGCAGAGGAGTAAACCTTTCAGCTCTGGGGTTTCTGGCTTTTCTATTCCTGGCATCGCCAACTTCAGGTACATTTCGCCACTCTTCTTCAGTAACTGTCACCAAACCTCTTTTCAAATCACTGAACTGCTGTTGAATTTTTGGGCGCTCCTGCCTATATCTTTCTAACTCTTCCTTCAACCTCTTTTCTCTGTATTCCTTCCTCTTTTCGTCCATTCTTTTATCAATTTCTTCATATATCATATCAGCTTCCTCATCATCTTTATCATAAGGGTCCTTACTGAAAAGAGATCCTCCATAACCTGAGAATTCATCGTAATTAGAGTCATTAAGATCTTCATCATCATCTTCTTCTTCTTCTTTTTTCTTTCTTTTATTCGGTGGAGCATGTCTATCATCAGAAACATCATTGGCATCCCTAGCAGGACCAATATCAGACCTGGTAGTAAAACCTGTAGCTCCTCTTCCAACACCAGCAACATATCCTAACGGAGCTGGTATCCCTAGGAAATGCTTTTTGTTCCTATTAACTAAAGCTGCCGGAGGAGCAGTCATTTCAAAGGGTAAACAAAACTAAATATTGACACGAATTTACAATGTTATAACCAGCAACCCATGCAATAACCTACCAATCAAAGGCACTAATTAATCAATATTTGAAATACCTATTTTTTTGATAATAGCTAAAAAATCGAATTTTAACATGCTAAGAAAAAGTATATTAAATTTACAGATATATTCAAAGAGTAATCATATCTAAATTATCTCAGTTTAATAATATGTATTGTCATGGGTTTTATGATAAAAGAATGGCACCTTGATTTTTTCCCTCCAGCCTGCCTCTTGTTACCGGTCCTATTCTCTAGCCATTGCCAGTTCACGAATCGTTTTAAGCTGGATGTAACATTGTAGTGTTTGCTTATATTGTTAAATTTTCCATTTATAATAGAAATACCGTACTGAATTTAGGCACAGTATTCCTGAAATTAGTGTTTGAGTAAGTGTTAAACATTTCTCATTGATTGTTGGATTGCCGAGTTTTGACTATTCTTTTCACTTTATCTGCTTTTGTTCTTTATGTTAATGTGTTCACACATAAACATAATCGTTTTTTAACATTGTTAATTTGTTTAATGCATGCATTAATTAATGACAATATGTATTAATTATGTTATATCCAATCAAAAACATGGTCTGAGTCTGGCAGTAATGTACTTTCGTTTACACTGAAATTGAAATAACTTTTAATTTTCCAATTGCTTAGTACTTTTACAACCTTTGAAGAATAAGGTAGAATGCTTGTGTTTTATTGTTTGTCCTGTAATGTAACTTATTTGATGTGCCTTATGTTTTTCATTGAAACTTTGGTAAGAACAGTTGTACTAATATTTTTTGCATAACTAGGACCCCACTGTATGGAATTGGATCTTTTGGGTTATTAATTTCTCCTGAAAGTAGCCATAATATGGAGGAACAGCCATTTCAACATGGTGCTCCAGGTTGTCTTTGTTTCTTTGTATTACTGAAAATTCCACCTCATTTTCTGCAACTCTTATTTTTGTTGAGAGAACACATGTTTTAAGCAGCTTAGCAACTTGTATTACTATTGACTTTATCCCTTAATTGAATTCAGGTGAACTTAATACATATATCTCCCTTTATATTATTTTATTGCTGAAAATAACTTGTTAAATGTAATGACAGTTTATACTTTACATTTCTAGTTTCTCAGTAATGGTATTAGGCTCTGCTAATATCATAATAAATTTAAGGCGTGTTCTGTTATTATTTCCAGCCTCCCTTATGCTATGGATTCTTGCTCTTGTAGACTTCATGTTCTTTTCTTCTGCTTTATTTTTCAATTCTGCTCTTAGAAAACTCATTTAAATTGAAGAAAGATATTTTCTGACACATTTTTATCAAATAAAAATTGTCAATTACTAAACCCAGTAAACGACTGTTGTTGTTTTTTTAATTTAGGTGATATTAGAACTTCAGAATAATAATTTTGAATGATAGAATTCTTATTGTAATGTAAAAGTTACTCACCTTAAAACCAACCAATAAAAAAGAAAAATGTAAAAGTTGCCTATAACATGTTATTATTGCAATCAATAATTTTCCTAGCATATTGTAAAATTTATCAGGTCTTTATGTAATTTAAAGACAGTATTTTATTATTATTATTTCACTGATTGCATTTTGCTAAAATTACTCAGTACCGAGTGAGCATAATGTTTTTGCACCAAAACAATAATAGTTTAAAAAATAATTAAGTTTGACATAACATTTATCTTATTCTAGAAAGAATAATCAAGAAAAGGTTGAAAGCTATGCTCATAGACTATTGAATCAATCAGCATTTTATTGATTTTTTACTGATGAGGTTCATGCGTACATATACGTATATCTATTATTTAACCATTATATATTGCTCTATTCATACTTTTAACGTAATACATACATGCAAGATACATCAAATTCATAATCTCTATTGAATTGAATATTTTATATTATTTTTATCTTCTAGCCTATCTTAAGAAGTCCAAGCAGTGTAAACAATGAATACTGTTAGACACTAATATCTTAAGTTATTTCTGGATTACTTACAATATATCTAAAAAAAAAAATCAAGTGGAAGTTTAATCCATTTGACCCGCCTAAATACAACGATACATATTCTAATAAAAAAAAATATTTTATTAGCTCGGCAGTGTGAATATGAAAAATTCTTACACCAGTAGGAACGTTAGGTCAAATTGACTCGGTTGTCATTAGGGGTTAGTATTAATTAATATTACATTTTTTTGTTATTTTCAAGTAAAACATTACTTTATATCCTAAACTAAAATAAATCACATTATAAACCCTTATATTGTAGTTTTTTAAAAATAATTTCTTTGAAAAAGAATATTGTTATAAAATCATTTTAATATACTAAACTAACATAGTTTAAGCATTTATTGAAATATTGCTAAAACTTCTCCTCTTTTTCTGAGGTCTGTGTGACCCTTCTATGGGGTTTGAATTTCGCCAATCTTTGAGCCAGGACCCTGTCTCCTTATCTAAATATTTGTTGGTTGCTTTAATCATTTTTTTGGTTAAAATTTTTCCTAAAATTACTCCAATTAATTTAAACTTAATTAGAGTGATTGGTCAATCTAGTAATTAGATCAGCTTTGTCTATTTCTTATTCAGAGTCTGTACTGAAACGTTCCATTTCAAAAGGTGTATCTCCAAGTTCATCGGAACTTAACAAAAATTATTGTTTTCGAGAAGCTCATTTATTAATTCAATGTTTATTGGACTAGACAAATTAAAATAGGCTGACCCTGTCGCTAAAAAGTCACGTTAGTGGGAATTTCAGATTGGCCCATTATTAACTTTGAGGAGAAATAACAAACAACTTTTCTGTGATAAAACTTAATGAGTGTCCAGCTTTGTGTGTTATTCAGGAGGACTTAGTTTGAAGGTAGACTGACTGATGAAGTTGGAAAACCATTTAGTTTAGGTAATAAAACTTTTTATAGATTTGGCTGTGTCAATTTGACCTAACTTCCCCACTGCCAGGTTAAAGGACAATAACACCAATAACATAAACAGTTTGAGGCCCATTTTAGTTCTAACATCTTGTATTTTAAACATCCTATCCCAGTTAATTCAAATATTCAATTACGAAATAATTATATTATTTGCAGTTGATGAATTTATAATATTCTTACGGAAGAATTATTCGTCCTTCAGTGGAAATCTTTCTTCCAACTTTATTATAGAAAAATTTAATGTAGCTAAATGCAAGCATTTAAATCTTTAGAAAGTTTACAATTCATTCACACAAACATTATTTTAGTTATCATGATTTAGTTAATTTGATTGGGTTTGCTTCTTGTGATAAATATTAATTTTTCTCTGTTACAATATGCTGATGTCTCTTTTGTATTGTTTTTACATATTCATTATCCTTTTAAATAGTCTTATATGCTACTCAATTGGGCATATACCACGTCTCCAGGAATATTACAAACTTCAAATAAACAATTACATTGCAATAAACAGTAATCGCAAAGGAATAATGATTTGAATTAAAATAATATTATCATTTTAGACTTCTAACAGAATAAAGTATATTTACCAAAAAATTAAATAAAAATAATGAGAATTTGAATTATTTTCTTTGATTGGTATAATATTTTGTTTCTGTTCATCAAATATATCTGACATATGTATGTACACAACATTTTGAGTTTTCGTGGTTGTTCTCTTAAATTGATTTTAGCACTTTCCTCCGGACCCACAATACCAATTCGCCACTACCAGCAGTGATTTTTGGTATATTTCGACGAAACTCGGCATTCGTAGTGGCAATCTACAGGTAAATATGTGTTGTAAAAATAAACTAAATCGGTTCATTAGAAGGGGGGGTTTACTCCTGACCCAAATTCTTAATATACTCATACCGGTCGTAATTTCTGCTGTATTGTAACGAAACGCGGTATACGTCGTGGGTAACTCATGAGAAAGAAGTGTTGTAGAAATGAGCTGAATCGGTCAATCGGAAAGCGGGGGTTTAATTTGTAATATATTTCAATAGAAAATCCCGTCAGACGTAGGTTCACAAAGCCGCCGCAAGGAGCGCTTTCTACCACTAGAGTGACTGTATCCTGTTCCTGCGTTAGATCAAAATACGATAATATGAGGTTTTTTGTATTTATTACGAAGTGTAATAGGTACCATGTGTAAACATAACTCTGGAAGCAAATTATTAATTGATCAGTTACTCATTACAAATTTAAAAGAGAACTATTCATGTTTTTATTTTATTTATGTAGGATATTTTAAGCAAATTGTTCTGGAAAGCAATCTACACCACCCAAATTCTGAGGAAAGTGCTTAGTTATGCAGCTCCTGCGTGACGGACTTTTTATTAATTATTATGGTCAATATTTTCTTGCTTCATACTCGAAATGAATGGGAAAAAGTCCATCAAGCAGGAGCTGCATAACTAAGATGGGTAATGTACACTGAATTCCTGAATAGTTCTGCTCTTTTATATTTGTAATGAAAATCTGGCCCAATGAATAGCAGGAACGGAATATAGCGCTCTACAACCAATGCCCGAACTGGTTTCGTGGATTAATTCAATTTGAATAGAATATAGAGGAACCCCAACTTATAATGAACCAATTTAGTTAATTTTTAAAATACATTTTTCTCTTTAGATACCCAAGACATATATAAAGTTTTGTCACAATAAACCAGATAAACGGTCGGTATGAGCAAACTAGTAATTTGGGTCCGGAGTAAAGTTTCTTATGAATATGGCAAAACTTCTTTTGGCAGAGGGTTTGCGTTTTTCCACTTTTATTACTTTATTGTAAATAATAAGAATTAATTGAATATTATTAGTATTCAATGTCTTCAGGAGAGGTAAATTCTCATTTTAAGTATAGAGTAATTATTTGAAGTCAAAACCTTCAATAATATGCCTTCTCCCAAGGCGTAAGGTGCTTTTACCTATTCATAAACCTTCAGAACAGATATTATTCAGCAAATCAAATAAATAAATCAAAATAAAATTTAATATTGCCTCTGAATAAATTTTAACGTATTATGTATTTTTGAAAAGTACCAGATAAAATTCTGAGTCGTTTGATACATATCCCCTTAAACTGTATTCTAGAAGTAGTTTTATTTATTTTTGCAGTGCCATCAACGTAATAAAAAAGGATATATATGTACATAGGGAATGTTGAAAACTATAAACAAAACAAGTTTAAATCGTAAATTGTCTAGGTGCATGTTCATTCAGAATAATATTATTAAAGCATGAGTGCTCTTTATGAGGGTTTGTTTTTAACTTAGACAAACCTTTCACCTGCATCAGCTTGATGTTTGCTCTTGATCTTCTTTCAGTGTTTCTCGTCTTGATTGTTGCTTAAGTTGTTTTTCTTTTCTTAAACCCTCACAAGAAAGCATATTGTGTATGAAGGCTTATTGAAATAATTCTTAAAAAAGTCTGACTAGCAGGAACTGAGTCATCTTAGCGTGCTTCAGCTCATATCACTAGTCATTTAGAAATCCTAGAATAGAAACAGTGAATATTTTGTTGTGATCTTTTGTGAAAAATCGGACTCGCAGGAACTGCGTCATTTTAGCACGGTACCGTTTATATCCGTAGTGCCATTAGTAAAGGCACTACGGTTATTGGTAGGTTTTGATAATTCGGGAAAAATATAAAATGGCATCTCAAAGAGAAAGAAGATTTAAGGCGCCAAGACAGAAAACCGAGAGAATTCTAAGCGGAAATGACTCCACCCACCTTCTCAACGTCGCCCTAGGAAAACATTATTACCAATATGTTTCTTGTTTTCTTATCTTATTTCACTAAAATACTCATTTTACTATTAAATGCAATTGAAAAAACAATAACCAATTAAAACGTTAGGTAAACAGAGACAAAAACCTGTTAAAAAGAACAAAACAAACAATTTAGGAGTTTCATGTGCTTATTTCTCCAATTGAAATCGCCCCATTGAAAATTACATTTTACCTTGAACCTTTTTTGTAGAGAAATTAGTAAGCTTTCGAATGGCCACCTTCTACATACCACAATTCTTTAACAGTTTTTGAGATATTTTGGAAAATATACTATGATCCCAAAACTTTTATGTCCACTAATAAAATTTTTTTTTTCAATACCTCCAAACACATATCTAAATATCTTAGGTTAGATGAATGTCGAACGCCTGGAAGAAGTCTCAACTGAATCATTCGTTTCTGAACACCCAAACTGAAAATTAGTTTAAGAGAGTTTGGGTTTCATTCATTTTCATATGTAAAGGAACCTATAAAACGAATACCTGGAAGCATATAAACTCGAAAATGTAAGGGTTACGAATTTCACTCCAAAAACCTTATACTGTTGGATGGATTCTGCTGGTTAACGAACTTTACCCTTCAAATTAGACAAAGATTTTTGTACCAAATTTCATCAAAATCGGACCACTTTTGAGGCGGTTCTATATAAACAACTAATTTGCTAATCACCTCCGTTACGGTCCAACATTAATAAAAATACATTCTTTTTTTCTCAAGCCCAGGGCAAGCAAACGTTCTGTTGTTACGTTTTTACTACAATTTAAAGAGTTTTATCAATGATGTGTTTTTAAGACATTCTGAGTCATAATGACTTAGATAAGTACAAAATTGCCATATAAGCATAATTGCCACTGTTTACATAATCCACTGTTTCATTTCTTTTTGGTAATTTTATCTTTTAGAGAGAGAGAGAGAGAGAAAGTTGTTTCCACAACAGTTTTTTATTATTTCTGGGTTTATATTACATTGAAATTTCTTAGTAATAACGGCACATCGACATCTTGGCCATTAGCACCGACATCCAAGTTGCAGCAAAGAATTTTCTCAACGGGCCGTGAGATGAGAAAATTCTTGTCGCGGGTGGGAATCAATCCCACCATCTCCCACATGGGAAACTGAGGCGTTAGCCACTGGACCACGGGGAACCCGGACACTTTTTTTTTTGTTGTTTTTGGTTTGTTCAATCATTTCTATTGAAAACTTAAAACATTATTTAGAGTAAATCGCCCTCAAGTGCAACACCTACAAATAAAGAAATAAACTTACTCAACTCATTTTGTTATATTTTAGAACATATACTCTTTATATTATCTAGGACGTGACATTTAGTGCAAGACTTTTTTTTTTTTTTTTTTTTTTTTTTTTTTTTGACTGGGCTGAAAAATTCAAAAGAAATTAAATTTTTAGGTACTTACGTATTAGCGTCAAAGCAGGTTAAAGAGTCGGGTCTCAGAGAGCTGGATCAAGGAGTCAAATCCGTTTTTGCCAATATGGCGATGGGATTATCAACGATTTGGGTTAACTAGTTTTGACATAACCTTTAGCGAGCGAAAACGCGTAGCACTTATATTAATATCATAATTGCTATGCGTTTCCGCTCGCTCAAGGTTATATTGAAACGCTAGTCAATCCAACTCGTTGATAATATAGATCAAGGATGGTTTTTCGTTGGATAATGGACTGATATAGAATTTATCCAAACAGTTTCTTTCATCCTTGCTATTCTGTTGTCGTCATATAAACTCGCCATAACCATATAAACTGAAATCGCGTAGCAATAAAAAAAAACCACAACAATTGCGTGGGTAAATAAAGCACAAATGAATTGCGTTATAAAGACAAAGGGAACAAGATGGTTACTATAAACACAATAGCCAATGAAATGATTGTAATTGACCAATAGAAATGCGTTATCCATTATCCAGATCTCTGAACTAGACCCGCCTCTTTAACCTGCTTTGACGCTAATACGTAAGTACCATTTTTTATAATATGTATACGCTGATTTAGATAATTAAAAAATACGCGTAAAGGACAAAGGTTATGAACATTAAATAAATCAACTAAAATTCCAGTAAATATTTTATTTATTTTTTACAAATTTGAATAGGTATCTTTTTACATTTTTTGCAGTAAATTATTTACATTAAACTTATAATAAAGCCTGTTTTTATTGTATTGAGCAAAACTACAATATTTATGCTACTTTATCTTGTCAAGGTAGAACTTATTCAAAAACCTCATATGAAAATGTCATATTTCCTGTGATATCAATGTGTGCTGTGTTATTCAATGGATATCATTTAAAATAAGCATTCACGCTTTGTTGTTTTACTACGACCTCATGGGATAAAATCATGTTACTCGAGGATTTCGTGTGAAATAATATAGAATACCATGTATTAGAGACTCAAATTAAACAAATCTACATGCTACGTGCAGTAATTTTGCAAGATAATTCATATTTCACCTTTTTGTAAGTAATGAGGAGTTTAAAACATGACTGTATAATTGCGATTTTGTTTTGAAATGATTCTTCTACTCTGGAAGACTTGACAAAGATTCTTTATTCATGATAGTAAATAAAAAAATTGCTAATGCCATCTATAACCGATTATAAAAGAGGTGCAAGTTATCTTCTATTATGTTGATAAGTATGGAAGCACTTTGCCAACGGAGTTATAAATTTCTTTTCATTACTTTCAATAAAATATCACCACAAATGAAGTGTGAAATAATATAGATTGTTATCAGTATACAAGATTTTTACAGCTTTGTAGGAATGTATTCTGGGAATAGTTATAAGGGCTTATTTTATTAGTTAATTCTATATCTAGACTATATTTGCTACATTGAAAAATGCTTTGTTGATTTTGTCTTTTGCTTATAAAATTGTTATAAATATTTTAAAAATAGCTTTGTAGTGGCTGAATTAGGATTTTATGTTTGAGACAAAAAAAAAATTGTTGAAATTTTTATGAAAGCCAGTGGGATGGAGCCATGGTTTTTATTAAAATACATTTTTATAATTTATATTAATATGTTTTTATTGCCAATATTGCTTATAAATTTATAAAAAAAAAAAAACAAGGCATTTTTGCCATCTTTTAACATTGGTTGTTCGTAATACAAAGTACAGATTATGGAATACGCTCTCCTATTATATCGTTCTCAAATTATACTGTGTTCTAAAATTAATATTGGGTTCCAATGGTTTATAATATTTATTAAATTATAAATAAAGGAGCCATTCAACAATTTTGTTTTTGTCGATAATAATAATCAAAATCTCACACAAAAGCTTTCTAATGGATGGCGGCATAAAGTTATTGTGCGAATTTGCACTGGTGCCTACAAACATTTAAAACATATTCCATTGAACCTACTGTTACAAAATTACATCAACTGAAAGAGCGACTCATACTGTTTGCAGTTGATTGGTACCATTGTAAATGTGCAAGCATACTTTCCGCCGCCATCTGTTAGAATGTGTTTGTAGCAAAGATGGTGACTGCTGAACAGATAGCCGATTTTAACCATATTGGTGCCAACAAACGAAACTGTTTGAGTTGCTCTTTCGTTTTCGCACTTCATTTATAACTGTAAGTTTATTTTAATAAATATTATAAATGCTATGTTTATTTTGAAATGCCCAGTATTATTCTTGTTCTTGACGATGGCCTTCAAATTATGCCAAAATATTTGGTAATAATACTATAATATTATAGAGAATATGAATATTTACATAAACATCAAATGAACCTCTGGCTATCATACAAATTCTTTGTAAACCGTGATCAATAATCTTAGCACTTTATAAAAATAGTTGTTATACCATAATAAGATCTATATTAATCTGTGTAGAAGATACTTCACTGCATCTTCCTATTTAATCTAACATGTACGGCATGCAAACATAAAACTGGTCCCTTAAGCTTAGCTGTCAGCTGAGTGATTAATTTCTGCTAAAAATAAGTATGTTTTCTTCAGCTCGTTCCCGAATTTTAGTCCTCTCACTGTAGTTTCCCATCACTAAAAATGTTTCTATTTAATTTATAATAACTCATCTATCATGATTACATATATTTTTTCTATTAATAATGAGACATATATCTTCGAATTTCTATATTCTTTCTAGATAATGGGTTTATTTCCTCGTACAACGATTACACTAAAGTTTTAAGTAAACACCTTTTTATCCCTGCCAAAATAAGAAATAAACTAGTGAGTTTGATCTAATTATTAAGATTGTATGCTATGGCTAGCAAATATACGAGCAAATTTTTGTATTAATGGGGTCCACATTTTATTATAAGTGCATGTTAAGTTCTATAATTGTTGCAACGATTAGGTGGGAGGGAGAGAAGATTCCATAGTTGTAAATGGTATTGAGCCTTTTGATCCTAGTTAATAACAGAAGAGAATCTAATATGCTCCTTAGAAGAAATAAATATTGGCTCGATAACAGGCCACGAAGGCTAAAGGCACGATAACCTTGTAAATAAACCAAAAAAAAAAAAGTAAATAAATTATATTTTTTTAGATGAATAAGCTCGAAATTCACAATACTTGAGTGTCAAAAAAACTTAATTTTACTCTTACTGGACTCTATCGACAAATATCCATCTAAATAACGTATAAAAGTTATTCACTTTTTTTTTAGATACAAGGTTTTCATACTAGGCCATCGATATTCTGTACAGATTATTTACTCTACGGCACACTAGGTAGATAATCTAGTCAATACTATGCTCGGGATACCTGATTTTCTCTTTCCAGATACCCATTAAAGGTTGGATGTACCTAGGAGTGACGTGGGACCACAATTCCAATCCACAATCGATTACAACAATAAAAACAATTATTAGTGCACATCCGATTTTTGAACTCAGGTACTCCAATGCCTGACTTCTTCCTGCACTCCTTGAGCATATTCTCCTAAATAGCTAATCACAACAGTATTAAAATCAACCCAATTCTTGCAGTTTTGAAAACACAAATGAAACACACTCCCAAAATTCATGGCTACTGACAACAAATAAAATTACCTCTCATAGTTTTCACTCAGAAATATTTTCTAACGCAAAACCTAAACTATAGATCTATACAATTGTTCTATTTACTAAGACATTTGTTGAGCCCCAACTATCTCGCGATCTAAATCTGAAGAACATAATATTTTCATATTTTCCTATTAAACTTATGTCTCTTAAGTCTATAATTATGGGGATTGGGATAAAGCATTCAAGTGAAACCCAAAGAAAGTGACTGGAATATTAGCTAATCTTTTAATGTGTTTAATTATATTTTCCCTTTATATATATTGTTTGTGAAAGTGTGTTGGGACATTAGTGTCTCACAACTACCGCTTTTAGTTGTAAAAAGACAATTAAAGAATCCTTGAAAGTAAGCCTACTTTTTTTTAGGTAAACTTCACTTCAAGGAAGAGTCCCTGAGGCTGACTTTATTTTGTCAAACGACGTAATAATTATTGTTCATGTTCGTAATGAATGATGATTTTTTATTATAACTTAAAAATTAGTAATAAAAATAATTAAATATTTTATTTATTAGACAATTCTGGTTAACGTAAACTTCAAGGTTAAATGGGAATAAATTGTTTCAAACTCAATGGTGGAACCGTCGGGAATATTTCCCTCAAAATTTTGCGCATGCGCAATGGAACTTTTCAACCTATCTAAACAGACTGTAACAGTAATTGCGTGTGCGATGGTGTTTAGTGTTTAGTCATTGGCCATGGGTGATTTTTATTCTTGCTTGCTAACTCCACAATTGTTTCTTTACATTGCGATTGATCTTTAGTTTCTGCTAATTTTATGAATGCTAACAATTTTTGATAAAACCCCTTTCAAATATTAGACAGTTCATTTTTATTGTTATCTTTTCTATTTACAGACTCAGTTCAGTGTGTTAAGCGCACAGAAATTTTAAATATCTGTTTATAGCAAATTTTATATTTGTAGGCTCATTTGTTGTGAAGATTTAAATTTTCTTCTTTTTTCGGGGGCTAGATTAGTAATTTTTCTTCATATTTGTTAATTCGTTTAAGTAATTTTGACTTAGATAGTGGATTGTTGTTTTATGTTTGTGCTGTCAAAATTGTGTATTACTTGGGAACGTTAGTATTTATTTAGTCCACTCCCAAAAATGAATGAATTTTAAAGTGCAGTGGTTTTTACTTAGATCCTAAACTCTCCATTAATTGTGCACCTATATAATTTGAATCCCTCTTTTATCGGCTCTAATGATACGTCAGACACATTTTGGTCTCGTATCCTCTGAGCCTAGAGGCTGGATGCGCTGCTAGGCTAGGATCGTGGTTAGTGGCGTGTAGCGCATTACTTTAGCGAGGAGGATCCATAGTGTGCTAGCAGCAGCGCAGACTCCTAACGCTGCCCAACCGAGATCCAGACTCCATGCTGGAGTGAAGACCCTTGCTGCTAAATACGGCCTCCACAGAGAGCCGTAGCTTTCTCCTCCATGACCAAGGACTACTCCATCGCTGCTCCCTCTTGGCCCACAGTCGTCCTCTCGGCCAGACCTCCTCTTGAAATGAATGATAGCAAGTGTAAACAATGCGAAAGTTGCTGAAATCAAATAAAAAAATATTCATTTATTACGAGTTTTTTTTTTTTTCATTAGATTTGGTTATTTATTTGAAACATAAATTCTTTTAAAAAATTGACTTTATGATTTTCTATACGAAAAAGATGCTGATTGGCACTAAATGTGTTCTATGGTATATATAGCCAAAGTAATATAATGACTGTGTAAACAGAATACTAAAAAAAAAAAAAAAAATAGTTATGAGGGGCGCAATCATTATTTCAAAGAAAAACATTTAGTGGAAAACTGTGATGTCTGAATTTAGTGGCACTATAACAGAGTATATCCAGGAATTTCTCAATAGGTGCCAACTTAAAACTGAGGTTCTTATTCTACTCATTAAAACATCTTTAAGTGGATACAAATACTTTTTTGGTTTGGGTACTTAAAATTATTGGATTCAATTGAAATATATTATGTTTGAAATTAATCTAAACTAAGATGTTCAAATTTTGGTCTCATTTGAAGTTAAGGACGTATTCAAAAGCTTACTAAATTCTCTACAAAAATGGCGCTGAAGCAATATTCAATGGAACGATCACATTTGGAGGAATGAGTGCTTAAAACTTTGAAGTGGTTGATTTTGTTTATTTGATGGGTTCTTTTTGTCTCTTTTTATTGCTTGTTTTTTTTTTGTTTTTTTTTTTTTTTACGGTGCATCGACATAAATCTTGGCCATTAGCGCCGACGTCCAGGGTGCAGCCAGGAATTTTCTCAGCGAGCCCTGAGATGAGAAAATTTCTGGCGCCGGTGGGGATCGAACCCACCATCTCCCGCTTATGAATCTAGCACGCTAGCCACTACACCACGGGAGACCCCTTTATTGCTTGTTATTTTTGTTATTGCGTAGAGTAGATAAATGTATGTGTCAATAAAACAGGATAAGTAAAACAGAAACAATTTTTTGTTAGGAATTTCTTTTTTTTTTTTTTTTTTTTTTTTTTTTTTAACGGCGCATCTACATCTTGGCCATTAGCGCCGGGTTATCTACAGGTTGCCACCCTTTTCTAATGCCAACAACACGTGGTCGGTCACCCATTCAGGTACCGTTTTTTGTTGTTGTTTGTTTTTTGTTCCGAGCATAATTCGAAGATGGAGTGTGGATATTTGATACTACTGTATTGCTGTTATTTTTTGTTCTTCAGAACATTTTTTTCTCTATTTATCTCCCTTTTTAATTGGTTATTTTTGTAAAATGCATTGAGCAGCAAAATGCATTAAAAATGGGATTCCTAAATGAGAAACAATTTTTTGTTGTTGGTAGCAGAGCTTTCTGAGTGAAATTTGAAGATGTCGATTGAGTAATTTCTGCTACTGTATGTATTCGTGAGAACAATGGTGCCTAAAATCTCTCTTTTCTTCAAGATGTCATTGGGATTATGTGTTTAATATTTTAACCCTTGGTTACTAACCTTTATTTAACACCTCTCACTCTTCCGTTATTTATTGCTCTAATAATAATTAAAATATTATAAATACATTTTTGGGAAGCAAAATGAAACTAAACAAAACAGATTACATAATTCTTAGGATAATCAAATTTATCATATAAATATAATAAATATTCTTTAAAGAAGCCTCCGGTCTATTTGACCCGAGGTTAGTAACTAAGGGTTAAGGAAATATAAATACAAATGTTAACTGTAGGGAAAAGAAGGTGGCAATGTGCTGTGATCGTTCATGGTTGTTGGACGAAAGAAGAGTTTATATTTTATGTTATGCTCTGAGCCACTCATTCCATTAATTGTGCTAACAATGTGCTATGTAGCTGATACAAACCTGCTAGGAGGTACATGACTCCAGTGACAAGAACTGCTGAAATCTGGTGTTTCAGTACCCCAAATGCACCTACTAATGCTGAAGAACCAAGTATAATTAGGCAGACAAGGGCACAGGATATAGACAAGTTCTGCATTCCTGAAAAGTACATTATTTTAATATATTAAAATATATTACTAGTTTTTATATCACAGAAAGTCAAGTTAATTCGTCCATTCAGACCAATGCTTTGGGATAGTTCGCATATATATATAAAGAAAACAAAGAATCAAAATGTCTAGAGTACATGCAATATGGAGGTCAAAACCCGTTGATGGACAATCACTTAAGCTGATGGAAAACGTTCAGAGTATTCAAATCATTTTTTAAATTTATTTTAGAAGGTTTTCATAAACTTTTGTTAGTTCTCGGATCTCGCATTACATATCCAAAGACACCATTATGACTGGCTTTACCAACAAAAGAAAGATTGGCTAATCTTAATATCAGAAGAAAGTTCATTTATATCACAAATATAATAAATTTAAATTCAAAATAGAAGAAACATCTTGGGTGGTTTCCCATAGATCAACAGATGTTCACAGTCCAAAACCATCTTCGGTCTGTGGTAAATTAAAATACATGTTATTTGATGCTGGAGGCTTCTGAAAGCCAAATTCTTTCTACAGCTAGCGCCTTTGTTAAGTAGTCAGACATCCAGCTCGAACTAAAGTGAATCTTTAATAAAGAAGTACATTGTAGTAGTTGGCTATGAGAGAAGACTAGCAAGAATCTATTTTTGACGCTAACAGTTTCCTTGCTCAAGGAATAGGACCTGTCGCTATTTTTAAGTTGATGGAGTTAATACAACACTTGTGAGCAGGATTATATTTATATAGGGAGGCCTGTGAGTTTACAAAGCGTGAGTACTTAACATTATGGGGTGGTGGCTTTTCTTTAGAAAAAAGAAGAGGCATCAGCCCTATCCTCACTAGAAAAGGGTGGTAACCTATAAAAAAACCGTCCTAAAATTCTTAGTTAATCATAATGGACATTACAATTTAAATAAATATTTATATAGAGTTTTAGCCTAAATATGCTTTAGCAAAGACTAAACTGAAAAAAAAAGTTACAAAAAAGTGTCGGCTGGCATTTGCGCCTGTGCGGTGGCCATGTACGAAAAAGAAGACTGTATGTTATGCAGTACATTACATAGGTTTGTCAAGTGGGCCTAAGGTATATTTGTGTTACTGAATTTGAGCAGAAGGCTCTGAAGAAAATTAATTTTTCTTTTTGAACTTTTTTTTTAAAGCAACTAAGAAATTGCTTTGAAAAAGTTGCTAGTGCAAGGGGTACCTAGAAAGAATAATATTGTTGAATAATAATAAAAATAAATAATTCCTGTAGATGGTCTCGAGAGCCCAGAGGGTGTTGTCAATACTATGCTCTGGCTGCCTGATTTTCTCCTTTGAAAGGCTGGGTGGGCCTAAGGACTCTGTGCTGACCCTCAAACAATGACATTAGTAGATTATATATTTCTGTGCCGGCCTGAGTTTAGAACTCTGGTCCTCCAGAATAAGACTCGAGTGTTAAAATATACATGAAGATTAAAAAAAAAAAAAAAAAAAAACATTCTGTTTTTGGAAATAGTAACATCATTACCAGGCTATGAGTACTTACTGTGTTGCCAGTCTGCTCTCGGTTCCTCAAACGTTCCATATGGTCGCTCGTTAATAACTGTTGTTGTTTCCAAATAGTTGATGCAGTCTGTGTCCGGGAAGCCAACACTTTTCATCAACCTCCTCTCTTCATCTGGAACAATTTATTTTTGACAAAACTAGAAAATCTTATACATTTTAAAATTATTAATAATTTATAAAATGTATGTGGCATTGTAAATATATTCCTTCATTCCGATTTTGTAGTAAAAACTAATACATTTAGTTAGCTAACTGCAATGCATTAACCCTTTCATCGCTCTGAATGAGAAGACTTGTGCAGGACGCTTAAGACAAGATAACTCTTGCTCCACTCCGGAAACCCCTAACGCTCCTGACTAGTTAACTTGTGCAAGACTTGGACAGGACCCTTAAGATGAGATAACTCTTGCTCCACTCTGGAAACCCCTAACACACCTGACGAGTTAACGTGTGCAGGACGCTTAAGACGAGATAACTCTTGCTCCACTCCGGAAACCCCTAATGCTCCTGACGAGTTAACTTGTGCAAGACTTGTACAGGACCCTTAAGATGAGATAACTCTTGCTCCACTCTGGAAACCCCTAACACTCCTGACAAGTTAACTTTTTCAGGACGCTTAAGATGAGATAACTCTTGCTCCACTCCGGAAACTACTAATGCTCTTGACGAGTTAACTTGATCGCCCTGTATGTCGCTTCTCCAGCCTAGTGCTCTAGACCTATTAATTAGCATAAAAACAGAGGCATCTAGCTGAAATAAAGGAGAGTTACCCACGACAGAGATCACTGTCTTATCCCAGAAGCATCTAAAAGAGTCTTAATGAAATAATGAATGATATTTTGTTTTCTGAGCATTTTTTTTATTATCTTTATTTATTCAATAAAGTATATTTGAACTTTATAAGCAATTTTATAGAGCATTACTTTTTGTGAAATATTAATATATTTATATATATATTTTTTTCAGACCATGCCAGAAGCTATTAAAGAAACTGCTCCTGAAACACCGATTTTAAAGGAAGATGCTGTAGAAAAACTTCCTTGCAAGGAAGTGGGGCGTGCAGAGGAAGCATCTTCTGGAACTCTGCCTGTCGATGATAAGAAATCCTCAAAAGATGTAGGCGAAGGTGCCATAGCTCCAGACCTTGGTCAGGCTGAAACACCAGAGGAAGGCAAGAACATTCCCGACTCTATTGAGGAGAAAAAAGAAAAGTCAGAGGTTTCAGTTGCTGAAGGTAATGGAATTGCATCGAAACACGATTCAAATGAAGAAAACTCTAAAAATGAGAAGGAATCAACTAACGAGCCTGCTGTGGAATCTAAAGACGAATCAAAACCTTCCGTATCTATGGAAACTGAAGCATCTTCTGAATCAAAGAAGCAAGAGCCTGAAATCAAGGCAAGTGACGAAGCTGCTGGTAATGCCGAGGGTATGGAGTGTGATGAAGCTCCCGAAGAGAAGGCTGCAAAACCTGTGGCTGAGGAAGCAGTTGTAGATTCGAAGCCTGCTAGTCAGCCTGAAGAGAGTATGGAGACCGATGAAGATCAAACAACAAAACCAGCGGATGAAGCAATGAAAGACAGCACTGCTGATGGAAATACTTCAGAAGCACCTGCCAGCAAAGAAGAGGATAGCTCTGTGGCAGTTTCGAATACTGACAAACCTGTTGAAACTCCAGAAAAAGATGTTATGGGCACTTCGGAACAGAACAAAACAGAAGATGAGAAGGTTGGTAAAAAAGAAGAAGCTCCTAGTTCTGAAGTGAAGAATAACTCTTCTGTAGAAGAGGAAAAGAAGCCTGAATCTACTAATGAAGCAAGTATGGATGTTGAAATGGTTTCTCAAGAATCTAGTGAAAGTCCTAAACTACCTGAAAACAGTGTTGAAAACAATACAAATGATGTTGAGAAGAAAGAAGAAAGTGCAACTGAAGAGAAATCTGGAGGTGATGCTGATAGTAAAAGCAAGTCGAGTGAAGATGAACATAAGCCCAAAATCACTCAAACTGAGAGTAATGCTCCTAAAACTGAAACAGAAAATATTCCTACAGCTAGTGAACCCAAAGTTGCTGAGGGTGCAACTGATGAAGCTCCAAAAGTAGAAACACCAAATCTATCAGGACCAGAAACTCAGGCGAACAGCATGGAAGTTGTGAATGATGTTGCAAGCAATGATAAACCCTCAGAAGAAAAAGCTAAGGCTGAACAACATGATGAGGCGAAGGAAAACAAGACTGAGCAAGAAAAGGCAGATTCTAATCCTGTTCAAAAAGAAGAAAGTAATTCTGAGTCCAAAGAAGCCAAACTTGAAAATTTGGGTGCTGAGCAACAAAATTCTGAATCGAGTGCTGATGTAAAAACAGTTGCTCCTGAGATTGAACAAAAGTCTACTGAAATGGAGGATGACAATAAGTCAACTGAACCAACTAAGGAGAAGGCAGGTACAGAATCAGCAAGTAATGCAGACAAGGAGCTTGGAGAACGGCCTGCTGCAGCTAATACTGAAGATCTGAATGGGAAGGATGAAAAGAAAGCTGATGTAGATGCAGGAACTAGCTCAGAACCTTCAAAAGAAACTTCAGATTCAGAGACAAATGGTGCACAAGTAACAAATGCGGAAGCAGATAGTAAAGCTGTGGATGAAAAGAAGGTGAATGGTGAGAGCACTGCCGAACAACAAGAAGGAGGTAGTGGTGATCAAGAAGCTGGAGGGTCACGAACTGTAGATCCGAAGTTAGTTGATGAAGTTCAAGCTTTGTTTCGTGATGCAAAGGCACAAATGGCTGCTTCTGACTATTTTACTGCTGCTGATGCTCTCGGCAAGGCTTGTGAAATTGCTGGGAAATTATATGGCGATTTAGCTAAGGAGAATGCCGAATTGTATTATTTATATGGCTGTGCAATGCTCGAATGTGCAAAAAGTGAAAACCCGGTGCTTGGAGAGGCTGTGAAAGACCAAGAAGATGATGCTGAAGACAGTGAAAACGCTGATGGTGCTGAAGTTAATGGTGAGGAGAAAATGGAGGTAGAAAACGGTGATGGTGACGGAATGGCCGTCGACAAAAATGAGGAGGCTAATGATGAAAAGACTGAAGAGAATGGGGTAGGAACAGAAGGAAATGGTGAAGGAGAAGAAAGTACTAAAGACGAAGAAGAAACTACTAAAGAGGGAGATGAGGAAGAAGAAGACTCGTCTCTCAAAGTTGCCTGGGAAATGTTTGAATTGGCTAAAATTATTTTTGGAAAGATGGGAAATGATTTACGCTTGTCTGATACTTACATCAAATTAGGAGAGGTTGGGATGGAATCAGGGCATGAAACAGCTATAGAAGACATGAAAAATGCTTTAGAACTTCGAAAGAAGTGTGCTAATGACAACGAGCGACTTCTAGCAGAAACCCACTTTAATATTGGCTTAGCTTATGCAACTTTTCAATCATTTGATGAAGCAATTAATGAATTTAAAACTTCCAAATCAATCCTTCAAAGTAGAATAGATAGATTGAAAGAAAAAAATGAAAAAGCCGCTGAAGAAATTAAAGAACTTGGTGATTTACTACCAGATTTGGATGATAAAATCACCGACATGGAAGATTCTAAGAAAGCTAAAGACAAGCCTGATGGCGAGCCTTCGAACGGAGGAGCTCCCATCGAAGCTGCAGGTAGTAGCAAACCAGTTTCAAATATTTCACATCTTGTCAAAAGAAAAAGGAAACTAGAAGAAGTCACTTCAGATCTTCTGCCTAGTTCCAAGCAGCAGTGTACAGAGGCTGAAAAAGTCACCGATCCTCAACCTCCAGCTGGCAAAGATTCTAGCAACTAATTAGTATTTTAATTGTTTTTAGGCAATTATTTTAATGTAACATGTATTTAAACAAGTGTGTAAAAAGTTGGGCAAAGATTCTATCAACTAATAATTTTAACTGTTCTCTAGGCCATTATTTTAAGTTAACATGTATATTTATAAAGAAGTGTGTAAAAAGTTGGGCCATTTTGGTAATTTGGTGTCTGATAGGCTACGAATTATTTATATGTACATACCTATGTAGTGGAATCACTACCCTTGATGAGTCTGATACAGTTTTAAGACTTCAATTCTTCTCTAAATTTTAAGAATTGCGTTTTGTTAATGGTTATTTTAATTAAAGACTGTTAGTGTTCGAAATAGATCTTTTATTCGTGATTTTGTTCCTATTTATTATTATGTGAAAACTCGTTTATATGTAGTTTTAAGTAAGTATCTATATTATCATGTAATGTTAATATGCTACTCTATGAAACAGTTTTTACTATTTTTATAAGAGCTTTTTTTCTATAGTAAACGTTTTTACAATTTTTTAAATATTTTTTTCCGTTCCCGAAGCTCCTCTTCTATTTAAAAAACTCCTATTCTCCCTAATTATCAATTATCAAAACTGACTATATAGAGACCCCAGGGCCTTTCTGGCTCATTCAAGAGCATTTGGGCCTCCTTCGTTAGAAGAGATAAATGAAATCATTTATGAGGCAACTTCAAAGTATGGTACAGATTAAAAAAAAAAATGCTGATACATATATTTATTTGCCCATTTAGAAAATTAAGCTTAATTATTTATTTGTTTTACTTTATTGATGACCACATTTTAGGATATAAAAATGTTACCTTGTATAACCCCGAGGAAAAGGTTATGAACATTGATGAATTATCCTTTATCAATATGATGACCTTAGTGCCAGATATAAAGTTTTATTGAGCATATATTTTTATTGGAATTCAAAATCTCATTTTTAATTTTCAAGTATATGGTCTTTTAAAACTAATACAACCTCCACCTACCTCCATTTTCTGGAAATATCCTGCTCTTCACGTCAAAAAAATTATTTCAAGTCTGTTAAGATTACTTTATATTTTCAACAATAGAGGCAAATTAACAAAGGATATAAATGTTATTCACAGGTAATTATAAATATTTATATTCTATAATCTTGTATAATATGTGGAATACAATAATCAAAAAATCCAATTTCTTTGATTCCAATATTTATCCTCTTGCTCCCCAGACTGGTGGCCCGAGATATATTTGTGGATAAGAGAAGTATGGTTTAAATTGTTAATTATAATTTGTGTTGGGACAGAACTCTCCAATATTTAAATAAAAATATAATTGTTTTGTTATCCAAGAAGAACTATATAATGTTTTTATAGATAAGATTCTGGAAGACTTCCTAAATATATAAAGGTTAGCACTGGTAAGGTTCTTTAAATATCTTTGTTCTCATTGGTCTTAAAGTCTAGCTGGAGATCCAGTTAGCCAGTAGAGTTTTCATTAGTTTATAGGTCTGCCACAAACAAAAGAGCAAGGCAGTGGGCAGGCAACTTCAGCCAGCCCATTTGTGGGAAGGCCTATCTCTCCCTTTCAGCCACGCCCCTCTTGTTCTTTTGTTTGTGGACGGACTATAGTTTTATATGATAATGCCTTAGTAGGGAGACACCTTAAGAAGAAAAGGCCATTTTCACAACTTCACACAAGTCAAAGTAAATGCAAGCCAGGGAAATTTTATTCTTATTTGGGATATATGCAAAAGTTATTATGCTTATTCTGCAGTGCATAGGGAGTACGAGTATATATGTTCAACCTTCAGTAGCTTTTCTTCCTCACATTTATTTACTTTCGACCGTTCTCTGGATGTTCCAGCATCATACAGCAGGCAAGGCCCTTTGTCTCTTCTTTTTAGGTTTTCTTAATTGATCCTACCAGAAGCCTATTTAAAATAATTTACTCCAAGATGTGCAAAAAATCAATCTTTTCAAATATTAAAATGTCCCACTGGTATATATAAATTTTCAGGGGAAATTTTTGGTATCTAGTAGGTAGGATTGGTATAGATTTCAAGACATTTGTCAACAACTCTTTCATGAGTGCAACCTCAATAGCTGTTATTCCTTGGGATAAAGCTAAAAAAAACAGTAGTGTTCGTGAAAAGTGACCCAAAAATTCAATTTATTTTTTTTTTTAAATAGACAGGCCAGTCAATAAAATAAGAACTGTTTTACTTATTAGTCAATTTATTAAAATTGATCTACCGGTTTTACAATCAGCTATGCATGATATAGTGAACTTTTTGCTACAAGGGCCATGTCCAAACTAAATTGTTGAGCGCCAGCTGTTAAAATCGATATCCGGAAGAATTATATTAAGCTGTAGCGGCGCCCCCCTCATAGCTTGATTTTCACACTCCATGATCCAGTGTTGCCATAGACATTTATATTCTAACTTAATCATGGAAAATCATATTTTATACCTTAATATACATGATCAGACTTTTATATAAATACTGTATATTCATTTAAATAATTATTATTGACTAATACATTTAATTATTGATGCATTTAATTATCCGTTATATATTTGTAATAATATTAGCAATGAGCTAGCAAGCTACATGGTGAACTGTTGTGTTGTTTGGTTGAGCCTTTTTTACCATTACAGCAAATCTTCTATTTTTGAAAAAGGTTTTATTTCATTTGAACCTCGTACCTTCTGTGAAATATTCGTTACTAACCAAAGTTTATGAACTAATGTACTTCTTACGGATATTGATTTTAAGTTATGATCTTTAACAGCTGATGATCACTATGCAGATATCAGTTTGGATGTGACTATTGTTGCAGAAAGCCACCTCCTGTGGTTAAGGTATGTAATTAAGTTTTAGATCTTCTAAAAAGCGACATCAGTGGATTTTAAACCGGTAGAGAAGATTTAATAAAATGACTAATAAGTAAAAAGGTTTTTATGTTATTAATTGGCTGTCTGCCTATTTTAAAAACAATTGTAAAATGCAAGCCTATCGAGAGTTTTTAATTTAGGTAATAAATGATTTAAAGGAATGACTACTTACATCACTTGAAGCTAGGAAACCCTTTATTTGAATGTGGGATGTCGATTTCAAGAATATTAATAGTAATGTTTGCAAGGTGTTGCTTGCCAACCGCCCAAGGTTCCAGCAAAAACCCAGATCAACTCGAACCCATTCTAACCTCAACCCCTGTTTTCAGCCAACAAAAAAACACTATATTCTTATCCTACTTATGTTAAGTATAATTTACTTTGTACTCTGCCTTCTTCAGGCAGATCTTGCGTTCTTGTTTGGCAAGGGAATTCCTTTGCACTCTGAAGACGAGCCATCTCACAAATCACACACGCGCTCACTCACAGTAGGGTGTGTTAACACGAAAGTGGCCAAAGTTTTTTTTTTTTTTTTTTTCCCCTATGAAACTTGGTATATAGCATTACTTGACAAACGATTGGACGAGTTAGTTAAATAGATTCACCTGGAGGGGGATTTTTTTTATTCTAGACCCAAATTAATTATTTGCCCCTAAAGACTATAATTTTTGGTTCCTTGCAACCAAGCCTGACATACATCCTGTCCAAATAATGATAAAAATGTATAATGAATATAAGGAAAATTAGCTGTAGAAGTCAAATAATTTTTTTAATAATTGTGTCAGCTGTTAAATAGCTCATATCGTTGTTCAAATTTCACAACCGCGTAAGGGTGAAAACATAGTGGAGCGGCGAGGGTAGAGGGTAGCGGAGAGGGCTGAAAATAATGCATGTATTTACACTTGCCAAAACATAGTGGTGCGGCGAGGGTAGACGAGAGGGTCAAACCCATCTCGGCTATCCTCTACCCTTGCCGCTCCACTATGTTTTCACCCTAAGTCGATTTTTAGCGAAATTGAGTTATTGGTATTATTAGAATCCTTATTTTTTCCCGGAAATCATGGTAATAGATTTTTTTTTTTTTTTTTTTTTTAAAAAAGTCAATAGAACGCGCTAAAATTGACTATTACTTCCGCGTAACCGCGTATATCTCTCATCTATTTTAGGGCATCCAGACAACGTTTTTCGTTTAAATGTTACCGAAAATATGTCTTAAGTTGGAAATCCTCATAAGTTGCAAGTTATTATTATTATTGGTTTTATGCATCGCATCTTTGGCGAATTGCATATTTCCAAGTTACAGATCATTACAGTTTTATTGCTCTCCTGAAAAGTTAGGAAACTTGACTTACGCGGTTGTGAAATTTGAGTGACGATATATTTTTGTTTTCATTTAACGAAGAAAGCTAAATAGTATTCGAAAATAAGAAGTAAAAGTACTTAATTACCAGGAAGAGATTTTTTTTGGGTGTTTTAGATTGAGTCAGTTAATTAAAAAAACATATCTTATATGAAGTCATTCATTGTTCGTGTCTCATCACCGACTGATATTTTACTTTAGTTTCAACAAGACTAGAATATTTAATAGTATCTTGTACCTCTTTGGCCAATGGGCAAAGGATATTGTGGAATGGAGAAGTAGGATGACGTCAGAATAATACGGGATATGGCGTGCACCAGCAGTGCTGTGTGCTAGGCACCGATCAGCCCTGCTTCTTAGCTTGTAGTTTCCACAGTCACGGCAACTTCATCACTCACACTTCTAGGTCATCAAATGGCTATATTAAGGTCTTCTGGAGGAAGTTCAAGGAGGATTTGAATTTATTACTGATTAATTCCAATCATTATTTCAACCTAATTATATCGCTAAACGTTTTAAGCACATTCGGAAAGATTGAGGTTGCACTCATGACTCAAGTTTCAAAATATTTCTACCTATCATCACAGATCCTACTACTACGATCGGATCGGATCGTAAAACGGGTACAATCTTATTAATGCGGCCTTATTAGGCATAACTTTTGATTTCTGTACCAAAATTGAACATTTTACCATTACATGCCTACATATTCAAATTTTTAAAAAATAGAAACATTTTCGTAGATAGGAGAGGAGCCTATATATATATATACGTACATACACATGTACACACATATATATACATAAATACATACATTTGCATAAATATCAATAAGCGGTTTCTGTGACACTTAGGCTATAAAAAACTACGTTTCTTGTCAGCATTTCCGGATTGTGCCGGGAAGATACAAGGTAAAATTCCATCAAATCTGTCCGAGGTCTGGCTATTGTGATGTCATAATACACTACGCCACCATATGCCAAGGGGAAATCTCTATCTTTATGGCTTAAGGGAAGTTCATCGACTGTGGGCGGGTTTAGTGACGTCATAGTAAATTTGTTGCCCGGGAATTGAGCTAATTTTGAAGAAGCCTAACCTAATCAAGGACAGGCCTTGCCATACATGCCTAGCCAATCAACTCCCTCCACCGCCGCTCGTTCTTCTACCAACATACTCCTAGTTAACTCCAATCAAATAGATTGCAATTTCCCTCGTTAAATCCTGTAATCACAACAAATGCCTTCGTACACTCGAGACACTTACTAAAATTGGGCAGATTATCGAATGATCTTCTGTAATTATAATCAATAAATTATGAAAGTCGCCAGTCTGCAAATATTTAATTAGGTTTGTGAATCAAGGAACCACTTTTGAGCACTTTCCTCCGAAGGAAAGTAGCTATTGAGGTTGCACTCATGACAGAATTTTTGAAAAATTTCTTCAAATCGAAATTTCTTTATCGATCCTACCTAGTAGACACCGAAAATGACGCCCGCTAAAATTTATATATATATATATATATATATATATATATATATATATGTGTGTGTGTGTGTGTGTGTGTGTGTGCCTGTTAACACGATAGCGGCCATAGTTTTTGTTTTTTCTTCACGAAACGTGGTATGTAGCGTTCAATTAGCAAAGAATTGAACGAGTTCGTTAACCACCAAAATCGGTCCACCGGGAGGGGCGGGGGGGGGGGGGGGGGGGGTTACCCCGGACCCAAAACTCTAATTTGACCATTTCAGCCGTAGTTTTTGTTATATTTCACCGAAACTCGGTACTCGTTATGTTGATCTAAATAGAAAAATACTTTGTAAAAATAAACTAAATCGGTTCATTAGGAGGGGGGGGGGGTTTACTCCGGACCCACATTACCAATTTGCCGCTACCAGCCGTAATGTTTGTTACATTTCAACGAAACTCGGCATTCGTGGTGGTAATCACCAGAGAAAAATGGGTTGTAAAAATAAACTAAATCGGGTTATTAGGAGGGGGGGGGTTTACTCCGGACCTAAAGTACTAATATACTCATACCGGTCGTAATTTCTGATGTATTGTAACGAAACGCGGTATACCTCGTGGGTATCTCATGAGAAAGAAGTGTTGTAAAAATGAAATAAATCGGTCAATTGGAAAGGAGGTTTTACTTTAAACTCTGTTTCATTAGAATTAGCCCGCCATACGTAGGTCCACAAAGCCGCCGCGAGGAGCGCTATCTCCCACTAGAGGGACTGTATCCTGTTCCTGCGTCAGATCAAAAGACGGAAAATGAAGTTTTTGTGTATTTATTAAGTAGTACAGTAACAACTCTGGAACAGTACAGTATTAACATAACTCTGGAAGCAAATTATTTACAAAATTAATAATTGAACAGTTCTCATAAGAAATGTAAATGAGCAGAACTATTCACGTTTTTATTTTATTTATATAGGTCATTTACAGCAAATTATTCAGTAATGTAGTCTAAACGACAAAAATTCTGAGGAAATTGCTTAGTTATGCAGCTCCTGCGTGACGGACTTTTTTTTTCTTTTTTTTTTTTGTTTAGAGGCTTCTAGCAGTAAAATCCGTCTGAAGACTGCCCATCAAAAATTAGTGGCAGTGATTTTTCTTGTATCTGCAATTTCCCGTGCCTTACGAACAATCAGTTGCTTTTTTCTAATAGCTATATTTTAGGTCCATTTCAGTACCAAAACTCTCACTTCTCTTAGATTTGTCGGTCTTGCTAGTATTTAAATTCGTATATTCTTAAAATTTTATCAAATTTGACTGATCTGTTTTCTGTGAACTATGGGTTACGAAAAGTTGTTATTTGTCGTAAGCTTTTCCGGATCAGATCATGCGGTCGACGTGATAATCGGAATTTCGTCTCTGCAGGAAAAGACAGGACTCGTCCAAAGGATACTCCCCTTAAATTACCCCCTCCAAAGGCTTCGCCCCTTAAAGTGCCCCTCCAAAGGCTACGCCTCTTAAATTGCCTCTCCAAAGTCCACACCTATTAAAGTACCTCTCCAAAGGCTACGTCCCTTAAAGTACCCCTCCAAAGACTATCCCTCTTAAAGTGCCCCTACAATGGTTACGCCCTTTAAACTACCCTTCCAAAAGCTACGACCCTTAAAGTGCCCCTACAATGGTTACGCCCCTTAAAGTACCCTTCCAAAAGCTACGCCCCTTAAAGTGCCCCTACAATGGTTACGCCCCTTAAAGTACCCTTCCAAATGCTACGACCCTTAAAGTGCTCCTACAATGGTTACGCCCCTTAAAGTGCCCATACAATGGTTGCGCCCCTTAAAGTACCCTTCCAAAAGCTACGCCCCTTAAAGTGTCCCTACAATGGTTACGCCCCTTAAAGTACCCCTCCAAAGGGCGAAGCCGATCTACCTGTGTAATTAGTTACAATTCCAAAACCTTGCCGTCCGCTACCTATCAGATAGCACTGTCATTATTTCCCCGTTCCCCGCACAGTCCTAGAATTCAGGAATACCTCGGAGCATTCCTAATAGCACTGCTTAATTCCTGCAAATAGAACTTTATAATGATTTTCCTCATTAACCGGCGAAGGAAAGTACGAGGGGAGGGAGAAGGTCCTTAAGGATTAAATCTGCTTGACAGGAATGTTCCTCAAATATTCCACCCTCCATTCCATTAACTTTCCATTATATTCTTTACTAGCTGAATACCCGTGCTTCGTCACGGCAGTTATTGCGTTAAATAATGTTTCATTAAAATTACGTTACTATACAATTCTGTGCAGTTTATTACAGCACGGTTCCCGTCATACTATATTTTATTCAATGGACGTTAAAATTTAAAAGTTAATGTTTCCAAGAAGTCATATGGTAACACCCAATATATTTACGAGTATTACCAAGGTTATAGGTGAGGAGGCATTGCAAGGGTTCCGGATATTATTACCTCGCCTGGAAAACCTAAGGATATGCCATACATCACGGTTTGACCGGGACTGTCCCGGTATTTTGCAATTGTTTCGGTGTCCCGCCCAGTTTTATCAATGTCCCGGAAAAGGCTGTAAGATGTAAAAAGTAATGAATTCATGTTTATAAGAATCTTTTTTAAATCGGTTACTTTTCTACAATTAACATTTTTACTACTGCTCACAGTGTCAAAGGAATGAGAAGTAATCTAACAGCAAAACGCTGGAACTACCTGCACAGCGCTGCCAGCTGCCAGACACTACTATTTGGCTGAGAGATTTTTTTAAGAAAATCAAGTAGCAAAAAAAGTTCCGTTCTTATTTTTAAGGTTTGGGTAGACTAACAGTTTTAGGATTCCCCCTTCCCGTTAGTTGCTAGGCTTAAAACTCACCAACCATTTTGCTTATAATTTGTACTCTTTTTATCTCCCCCCCTGGTATGCCTATCCCATATTAATGTGTCTCGGTTTAACTTTCCAAAAATATGGCAAGCCTATCTGACGGGGACAGGCAGAAAAGAAACGCAATTAAAACTCTATGAGGGACAGTCAATTTCTAGTAATTCAAGGTTGAAATTAACCTCAATTAGAAATAAAACTATGAGATAGATAATGTAAGGTAACAGCTGTTCTTTATCGTCCTAGCAACGCAGGCTGCCTAGGCTTGCCATCTCTAACCAACTCAAACTTTAAACCCCCCTAAAAATGCTTAAAAATACGAATATCAAAAAATCCTTTCTTAGCGAGCGCCTACGTTATATAGGGAGTGTCCATGCAAAATTCCAAAATTTTCTGTCGAGCGGTTTGGGCTGGGCGTTGATAGATGAGTGAGTGAGTGAGTGAGTGAGTGAGTGAGTGAGTGAGTGAGTGAGTGGTATTTGACAAATATATAGTAGATATATTTATAATGTAATATCCTTTTCATAATTGCTCATTATTCTGGGTTAAATTTTTAGAATAAGCAGGAGGTCTGTAAACTAAGCACATTTCTCAGCAAGGCAGCGACTTTAATGTACACAGAAAACTCCGACTCGCTGTAACTTCGTCATATTACAAGAATTTCTATGTAATCTTTACACTTGTGTGATCGAATGGTGTGCTTCGAAAAGCTTAAAATAGAATCTTTTAGTATTTAACTTCCTCATATTATATTAACTTTATAAATCCAATTTAAATTTTAAGAATATAGAAAACAGAGCAGAATTGCAATAGGTAGATTAGAAAACTGATATGTATACTACTGTTCCTTTAATGGTTAACATTGTCAATATGTAAATTAAATAAGTTAACATTCTTGTTTTCCACGTTGGAGTATCCCTCCAGTGTGGGAGTTTATTTACTACGTATGCCTCTGGATACTACACGTATTTTAATAATGTACATAAAATAATGTTTCCTTGTACAATGAATATTAATACTGAAATTAAAATAATAATTAAAAAAAAAACTAAAACTAAAAAAAAAAATAATAATAATTAAAAAAAAGTAAATAAATAAAAATATATACATATGCAATAACATAATACATACGTGGGTATTTAGATGAGTTGGTTTAAATTTTTTAGGACCAATTGGATAATAAATGCATCAAATTCCTGAAAATATTTAAGTAATAAGTCTGATTTGTCAGTGGGCCAAGTTCCGTCCTTAATGAGTTTTTTCCTGGGTCCGTCCAGTAATGTTCAGTCGTACAGGAGATGGTTGTAAGTCTGCTCAATTGTAATGTCGCATTTACATGTGTTAGTAGTTATAAGTTTAAATTTATGTAAATAACTTTTCGTCGGTCCATGTCCTGATATGAATTGTGTTACTTTAAAATTGTTGTGTTAATTTTTGTCTGTTGAGTATTATAGGTATGAATTTGTGTAAATGTCTTCCTTTAGTTGTGTTCGTCCATCGTTCTCTCAGTAGTGTTTTTATAGCCTCTGATGTAATTTTAGAGTAAGATATAGGTAATGTCGTGTCCTTTGAAGCAGATTTTGCAAGTTAGTCAACTGACTCGTTCCCTAATAGTCCTGAATGTCCTTTAATCCATGTTATTGTAACTGTCACATTTTTCTGTTTACACATAATAAGTAAAATAAGTTAACATTGTAAATATGAATAATCATCCTCTCCATATGTATGTAACATTCTATCATAAATTATGTGCTCTATCATGTACCTATGTAAAATTCGAAAAATAAAGCTCTTATCATCAAAGAGTTAAGTATTAATAATAATAAAAAAAAAGGGGGTCTCCCATGATCTAGTGGCTAGCGCCTTGGATTCATAAGCGGGAGATGGTGGGTTCGATTCCCACCTCCGGCAGGAATTTTCTCATCTCAGGGCTCGCTGGGAAAATTCCTCGCTGCACCTTGGATGTCGGCGCTAATGACCTAGATGTAGATGCGCCTTAAAAAAAAAAATAAATAAATAAAAAAAAATAAAGATCGTTACTAATTAATAATTTGTCATTTGTCCAAAAGTTTAATAGATGGAAAGAGAAGACTAGATTTTGGATAGTTTAATGTAGTCTAGTTCCCAAATAGTTGAGCCTAAATTAGGTATTTGTGCTAGCAATCTCCGCATTATGTCCAGGCAACATCTTGGCACCTTATTCTCCTCCTCACTTGGCACCTGTTTGTTATGTGCAGGCTCGGTCGGTATTAGCATCCCAGCTGTTCAATAGAACCTTCATCCCTACCTAGTTAAAATAATAACTTAAACAGTTTTTCTTCAATCGCTAGATTTGAATGTATTACATATTAAATTATTGTACTTGGTGCGTAATGTGGAGTCATTGTTTTCCCGTTTTGAGTGTCGATGTGATCTGCAAACGCTCAAATAATATCAGAAATAATTATACATCAGACGGTGTATATTATCAAATTATTTTCCGATATTAAAAAATGTTACTACATTCCTAAAATAAATATTTATTTAAAAATAGTGATGAAACTCAATCAATATGAAAAAAAAAAAAAAAACTATTTATACTGATGATAAGGAGTATTTTTTATATTATTACGAGGAGTATGTCAACGTTAAAAGTGAAAAATAAATAAAGAAAGAATAAGAAGGAAACTAACAACATTAACAAAGACAAAAAATAATAAATACAAATAAAAAAAAGTAAATAAATAAACGGCCGAAATAAAATAAAAAAATATATGGAGTTCTGGTACATCCAACTGGAAATAATCGTTAAAAATTTCAAATTAATTGAACATTTTGTATTATTGATATTGCGACTTCAAGAAAGGACATTCATTTAAATTTGTGAATAAAATTAGTTTATTTATTTAAATGTTAACGTCCATTTCTAACTGACACATATTGTTTTGGTTATCTATGGGTTACCACCCTTTTCAGTCCATGATAGGGCTGATGCATTTTCATTTTTCCAAAAAACACCTAGTGGGAATCGAAGCTAAAACCTTAGACACGGAGTGCTCACGCCTTAGCTCTCATGGCCACCGGGTCTCAAAATCATTGTAGTTAAAAACACAAATAATATCCCATGGTCATACCACGTTGAATACTCCGACTCCTATTGACCACTGTTACATGAACTGTATCAATATACCTCTTTGATATGTATGTATAATCGATAATGATAATATAATCAGTTTATGTGCAAGTGAACCTCTCTGAATAGTGTTTTATTACTGCCACCTTATTCATTAAATTTAATGATGAAAGATCATCATGAAACAACCACCGAAGTTAAGCAACGTCCGGTGCCGTTGACATTACAAAAGAGTGTATACCTGCAGATAGTCCTGCGTCATAGACCAACAATCGATTTTACACACAGCAGAAATTTTAAGAGAAAAATAAAATAAAATATTCACATAATAAAAACAATAAAAAAATTAAATTATTAAATAAAACATTTTAAAATAATGTCAGTGAATAATTGATGTTGAAAATAGTGATTATAAATAAAATAAAACATATGACGGTCAGCTCATTATTAAGACTCTCAATGAAATGATGAGTGTATATATGGGCGGACAAAATACATGGCATATGGCTAACATACATATTTTAGGAAGCTAATTTTAAATTTGACAGTACAGAATGTCTTTAATACATATAAAAAAAATAATGATATTAACTAAACAAGTGATAAAAAGTGTAAAGGTTCTGAAGGCGTGGCAAGGGTGCCAAGAAACATGTAGGGAAACTTTGGAAATAAAGTGTTACAAAAAAAAAAGTTAGATGCTACTGTTTAATTACCGCAACCATATACAACGGGAAAATGTGGAACTGCTTAATTGGCTCAGAAATACTGCGTGATTTATAATTTTATTGATATAGTTTATATAATATGTTTTGTGAATTTATTTAAACAAAACTTTTCAGTTTTTCTTCTTCGCCATTCAATCGACTTAGAGTTCGCTAATAACAGATTTCATTTATGTTTACATTTCGAGAAAATCTTATTAGACTTTAGAATGGCTTCGGTTTTTTTTGTTGTATAGAACCTTTGAATTTTACAGGGGGAGAAGTGTATTTTCTCCCTTAGCAAATACAATTAAGTGATGAAAGTATACAGATTGTAGTTAAAGCGTAGAATTAAAAAGGCCGGCTGTTTGCGCTGTGTTCTTCTTGGAAAACCTTTTCTTTTCTCAAAGCTTTTTACTCCAAAACTAAAACACTGAGAGGAATATATAAATATCATTTCTAGTGAATCACATTTCAGACAAGAAATACAGCTGTGACCTTTGTCTTATGATTAGAAAATTTCTTCTGTACTTACTGAATCATGGCTCGATCAAGAGATCCAAAGGTCCCATGCAGAAATACTGTTTCAGGGACTAATTTGTAGTTAAAATTCGAAGCACTCAAATCATCTGGTATTTCCTGGTACAATTTGCGCAGTATATACAATGCATATATATATATATATATATATATATATATATATATATATAGGTACAGAGAAATATGAGACGAGATGTGCTCAGTGCTGACCTGAGTTCGAAACTGGGGCGCGCACTAAAGATTTTATCTATTAGAGTAAATATTATTAGAGGTCTTCGAGGGTTGGACTCGGGCAGGCCGCCCCTAGTCCCGCATAGCCTTTTATTAATTTAATGGGTACCTGTAAAGGGGGAAATCAGGCGGCCGGACTAGACTAGTACTGACTACTACCCGTGGTCTAGTGGCTAACGCTTTGGAATCTTATGCGGAAGATGGGAGTTCGAGTCTCGTCTGGAGCGGGTATTTTTATCATTTCAGGGCTCGTTGAGAAAATTTCCAGCTGCACTGTGGATGACGGTGCGCCGTAATAAACAAAACAATTTCTCCCCCCTAAGGTCACAGACATGACTACACCGTTCCCCGCTGATCACCGCAGTTAAGCAACGCAGGGCGTGGACAGAGCGTGAATGGGTGACCGTCCACGTGGTGTTGGCATTAATGGGTGGCAACGCATTCGGCACTAGTAGCCCTGATGTTGAAATGCCGTAACAAAATGCAAGAAAACTATCTTCCTAGTATGCCTTTTGGTCAAGAATCAGTCGGAATCCTTGTTAGAATAGTCGCTAATTCCTGTTATAATTCCTGTGTTAGTCGAGTACGTCCAATCCGAACAAAATTAATTAAGAATCTTGGATTGATAGTTGAATGTAATTACTGACAATAATAAATAAACTTCATTTTTTTTTTTAAGAATTATGTCAATAGATATCATTCTTCAGGTCATCCTAGAATCCTTTCTAAACAAGGAAGGTATTCGGCTGACAACTGGGGACACATGAGGCGTGAGCAAGTAACCTGTATCAAATTACATATTGCAATTAAATTGTAGATTGTAATATTTCTAAAAGTAAAATCTATACATATAATAAAATTCTAACGGATTGCCTTTATCTTCGCAATCGTACCCGAAACAATGATATTTAGAATTTTTGTCTCTTTGTCTGCTGTCTGTCAGACACTCTATATACCCTAGGGTTTAACAATCCCTAAGGGGTCAGCTTAGTGGCTCTGTTACGTTTAAATTCTTAGCAGCCTGTATGCTCTGATCCCTGATGGCTATACGTCTAATATCGTGTATAGAGAAGCATCACTGTATAGTAGATTTTTATAACATACCCATACGACGGTGTTTATAATCCAAAATAAACGAAAATATATATCCAAAAATTCTGCTTAGTCACTATCCACGCGGACGAAGTCGCGGGCACAGCTAGTACAAATATGTAAATAGAAAAAATATATCATTAAAAAAGAACGTATTAAGCGTTTATATTCTAAGCAAATAAAAACTTACCACGAATGTTATGGTAACTGGGATAAAGACTTTTTTTAATTAATTGATCGACATAAAAGGAAATCTGTTTTACGAATGGACTATCTTTTTACGTGTGGAGGATAGACTGTGTAGGAGATTGAGAAAAAAATTATAATGGTGGTTTAGGAGCACCTCCTCAATGAGAGCTACATCCATAGAGATAGTAGATAGCTCATCCAAAGTGGTAGGAGCTGCTTCTTCCATAGAGGTAGGAGGAAAATTGATCACTCTTTCTGCACGGAGGGCTTTTAGGAGCAACGGGGAGGTTTCTTCTTTCAGCTCTTTCGGAATCGTTATGCTCTCCTCCCTGCGTTCTTCCCTTTAGCCATTTTTCAGAGGAGTTCAACATATTCGACAGATGCGAGAAAACCTTTAAAATGTTCCTTGGGGTGTTATTGATCGCCAATTATAGATTTACATATATATATATATATATATATATATATATATATTTATGCTAATGCTAGTAAAACTAAAAAAACGTTTCTTAATAATCGAGAAGTTTGACCCCTTTACTGACCTCGTTGTAAATGCTTAATATAAATAATTAATAAGCGAATTGTTCCTAATTTCCGATTTATTATTATATTAAGTATTTTTCTCAATTTTTCTATTGAAGGGGCGAGCAAATAAAAGAGGCATTCAGTACTCTTTTGTTTCGAGATAAGTACTTTTAAATTCAATTAATTTGTACTAGTTATAAAGCTCGTTCAGATAGACAGGAAAGTTTAATTGCGCCAGCGCGAACTTCTGCGAAAAATATACCCTTTGAATCCTTCTTCTGTCCGGCCATTCGCAAAGCCGCTTAAAGAACAACATTGTACGTGTAACACTGTAAAAACTGTTTCTGTTTCGTTTAGGACCAGGGATCGCTGTGGGAGGTTAGTGTTTAATTGGTATAAATAATCAGCCAAACGGAAGGTTGAAAACAATTTAAACTATAACAATGCCCTTTCAAAATTGACGGAGCAGTAGAGGGCCGGTTTTTTAGGCGGAGTAAAATCAGCATTAAAATTTCGTCCGTTTTAACCTTATCACTGGGAGTTTAAACTTCTTTTCTACCTTAGCTTTGTCCGAGTATTGATAAACATTAAACTCTATCTCCCTTACCTGACTCAAAACCTTCCCTGGTCCTAAACGAGATATAATCAGTTTTTATAGAGTTTCAAATGAAGGTTTGTTCATTAAAGGGTTTTGAAAATGGCCGAAATGAGGGAAAAGATTTGGGACGGGGTATCCTTAGGTTAGGACTGACGCCTTTCCTCTTCTTGAAATAAAAGCCAGAGCGTATACACTCACGGCCACCGGCCCTCCAAAATAATATCGTATGAAATAATTTGTATTTTAAGTAATGATTTAATACAGAATGTATATTCCTGTAGTAGAACAGCTTAAAGTAAATATTTTGAAGTTTAGCTAGAATCATAAAATAATATTTGACTTCCCTTGAATTGCCTTGGATGAAAGAAGTAAAGATGGAAATGAAGTAGGCTAATTTGTATTCCTCCAAGAAATGGGGACAGAGCCCCCCCTTCCCGTGTCAAACCCATGTCACCTGTCCTGGTTGGTAATTCTACAAGTATAATCGGCATCATGATGGCAGTTCCTGTCAAAATACAACAAATTATATCAAGGCATATGACTTATTTAGGCACTCAAGATAATAATGAAAAACACACAATTGCATACAGTGGGTCAAAAAATTATTCATACACTTAATTTATTAGTCAAAAATATTTTATATTATTTTTTTAATAAAAAATAATATAAAATATAACTGCAGATAATAATAACAAATAACATTTCACATTATTTTGATACACAAGAAAATATTAGAAACCTAATCAATCCTATTAGTGACAAAAATAGGCAATTCTTCATGCAAAAAAATTATTCATACGCTTAAAATAGGCGTAATGATAACTCTAAAATTGTTTCAACTTAATACCTATAATCGTTTATTTCTTATTAAACACAATGTTATATCTCAACATGGGAAACAGTTAAAACCCCAATATTCAAAGACAATTGAAGTAAAATGGGTCACAAATCTAAGGAACTGAGTTCTTAGCTTAAAGATGAAATTGTTAAACTTTTTAAGCAAGGACTGAGTTACCGATGCTTCGTATGAAAGTTGTCTTAAGTGACAGAGCGATAAATGATTAAAAACAACTAAATCCAAATATGTGGACAACAAGAAAACACACGGGTTGAAAACGTTCGGTGAGTGTGTGATTCTCATGAAATCTTGAAGAAAGCTGCAAAAAAACCTGAAATTATTTCCACATTTGCTAGCAGAACACATCGCATCATATTATGGGAACCCTGTAGAACCTTAAACCGTGAGGTACTGGATACATGAAGCGGGATATAGTGGCAAAGCAGTTACAAAAATAACTTTTATAAATTTAAAAATTCGACAAAAAAGAATAAGGTTTTCCCGGGATCATGAGAAGAAACCGCTTTCATTTTGGAAAAATGTGTTGTTTTCGGACGAAAGGAAGTTCAATGTATATGAATCCCTGGAACAGACATTTCTTTGGAGATAAAAGAGCAGAGCTTTCCAGGCAGGGGTAAAGCCATGGTTTGAAGTTGCATGAGCGCCAGTGGAGTATGCGAACTTTCAGAAATTTATGGTTATTTGAATATTGAGAAGTATATGAACGTGTTGCGAGGCAATTACAAAAAATAAAATTTTCGAAAGGCAGAAATAAACAGCACCTATTTCTTCCAGCGGGTCATTGACCTCAAACATACTGGGAAAAATTCGAATGGCTATTGTTCAATATTCGCCAAATACTGCAAACAACACCTCAATCACATGATCTTAACCCATTAGAACATTTATGGGCATTATTGAAGTTAAAAATATCAAAATGTTCTTCAGGGAAAGAGTTAATCAGTAACCTTCATAAGAAGGTGCTCCAGTTTGGGCATAAATCGATCTTCGGGAGAATAATTAACACGCAGAATCAATGCCCAGGAGTCTTCAAGCTGTCATAAATCAGAAAGGATATCCAACTAAATACTGAAAAGGGTTTATTAGAATCTTTATTTTCGTTAATTAAGTGTATGAATAATTTTTTTGCTTATACAATTTTCAAATTTCATGTTAACTTAATTTTATGAGGTATTAAATTTCTGCGCTTTATAAAATTAATGTAAAATGATGTCTATTATAACTACCTGTTGATATTTTGCGTTAGAAAAATTGATAAAAATATTTATGGCCAATAAATTAAGTGTATATTGAGAGCCACTTTTTCTAAACAACTACTCTAATTGGTTTTAGCAATAAAATGAATTTGCCAGTAAAACAAGATAGGTTAAACGAGAAACAGTTTTTGGAAGTCGAAGAAGACTCACAGTCAGCTCTTACATATAACCAGTCCAGGCTACAGGACTAGGAGTTCCAGTAGGAACTCTAGGAACGTCACACCCTCAACGTAAAAAGGCATTGCGGGTTTGCCTACGTGTGACGCAGAAGAAGGAAATTTGCCACTCAGTGCGAAATGTGATGGAAAAGAATAATGTATATTATCTATTTAGAGCCCTTAATAATTTTCAAACTTTTAATCAAATCACCATTTCCTTGAGTATCTGTATTCAACTCGTATGCACACTGAAGGATTTAAAAAATATCCATCACAATCCAGAGAGAATCCACGGAGAGAAAAGAAATACCAAGAGACCTACAGCCCACGGGCTTGGTAACCCACGCTGATTAAACTTATTGGATATATTTGCTATTAACCGCCTCCACAAAACCTAATTTTAAGCCCGTGATGAAAAAAAAAAAAAAAAAAAAAAAACTACTAGAACAAAAATACCTGGATATTACGGGATAAACTATTTCTGGATCCCCGAGGATCCGCACGCCAATAACACCCCCTCAATGAATCAGATGTTTAGAATTTTTATTGAGCTTCTCCGCAGCTTTGGCAATAAGACAAAGCTTTACATATGATAGAATTTTACATGAGCAGATGACAGAGCCTTACATATGATAGAGTTTTACACAGAAATGTGATAGACCTTTACATAGGAAGGAATCTTACATGGATAGATGATAGAGCTTTAAATATGATAGAAGTTTACATAGATAAAAGCTGGATTTTTAAATGTGATAGAATCTTACATGGGTAGACGACAGAGCCTTACATATGATTGAAGTTTACATAGATAAAAGCTGGATTTTTAAATGTGATAGAATCTTACATGGGTAGACGACAGAGCCTTACATATGATAGAAGTTTACATAGATAAAAGCTGGATTTTTAAATGTGATAGAATCTTACATGGGTAGACGACAGAGCCTTACATATGATAGAAGTTTACATAGATAAAAGCTGGATTTTTAAATGTGATAGAATCTTACATGGGTAGACGACAGAGCCTTACATATGATAGAAGTTTACATAGATAAAAGCTGGATTTTTAAATGTGATAGAATCTTACATGGGTAGACGACAGAGCCTTACATATGATAGAAGTTTACATAGATAAAAGCTGGATTTTTAAATGTGATAGAATCTTACATGGGTAGACGACAGAGCCTTACATATGATAGAAGTTTACATAGATAAAAGCTGGATTTTTAAATGTGATAGAATCTTACATGGGTAGACGACAGAGCCTTACATATGATAGAAGTTTACATAGATAAAAGCTGGATTTTTAAATGTGATAGAATCTTACATGGGTAGACGACAGAGCCTTACATATGATAGAAGTTTACATAGATGTGTGTGTAAAAATACTAATTGTGCCCTGAAATAACATATTCTACTGATAAAATACTTCGCTAGATTTATTTAATACAAAAAACAAGGCCGGCACTATTTCTAGCAGAAGTGGCATGATATAGTCCCATCAAAAAAGCGAGTTATGAAAGAAGAAAATCTGATATGGAATCATATTTAGAAAATATATTCAGATTTTTTTTTTCTAAGCGGGAATGAATCAATGTTAAAGGCCGACTGCAGTAACTGAATCATCGTTTTTTTAATGTAATGCTTATTCCTTGAATAATTTTGAAATCTTAACATTTTGCTCTTTAATTTCTTAATATTATGCTGGAATTTTTAACATATAAATACAACAAGTTTGAAATGTCCTAGTATCCACGTTACGAAATATGGAAGGTGTCGTTTGAATGCGGAAAATACCCCGACCCGTTTCTCAAAGTCTGCTAATTGTCCATAAACGCAGAATTACAAAGAAAATATTTTTTACAGAAAACTGTCATAATGTTTTTACATCGTCTGGTGGGTGACAGTGTAAGTACTTTTGGCATTTTTACCAAACAACAGACCTGGCGGAGCAGGGAATTCTTTCAGCGGGCTAATAGATGACAATCTCAACCTGCTGCTTCTCTAAAACCAGTAGTTGAGAAGTTGTCGGCATTTGAAGCTTTTAAAACGTGGTTTTAAAGCTCCAGCACCTTCAGAATGCATTTTCGGCCCCATGTTGATAGGAATTTTTTCGCTCAGTTTAAAGTCCAGAGTTGGGAAGAATTTAATTTTATTTATGTCAACATTCCTAAATCCATTCAATGACTTTATCCAATTTATTCTTCGGATAAAGAAGAAAATCTGAATGAACTTCTTACCCATGAAGAAAGGCTTACCAGTTCCGTAACTTTTGCGCAATAACTGTCTCCAATAAGTAAATTACTCTCGTTATTCTGCAGACAGACAAAGAAAGACTCGGTTCTGCAAGTTCTGCCCACAATGTGGCAGATTGTTGTCTGCCAAAGTTCCCTTATAATGGAAATATTCTCAGTTAGATCAAATCCTTCTCCCCTTCCCCGTGCCTCTGACTTTCCGGCAAGTTTCGATAAATTTTCTTAGCTAGCAAACTTTTTTATTAAAGAATTCAACCTAGATTTTATCTAATTCAAAGTTTTCCTACCTTTTTTTTTGTCTAGTTTATAAACTTCTCTTGCTCCATAAGAGAAGATTTTCTTCTTTCGGAAAGAGTTGTGGTGTTTACAGCAAGATCCCCGTTGACAGAAAGATTAATTAAATATTTAGTTTTATAATTGAAAAGTTTTAGAAATTAAAATCGTGTGAATCAAAATTTAGGAATAGGAGATATTTTTACTTTAAAAATCGTGCCCAAATAATGAGAGAGTATAAACCATTAAAAAAATCGGTCAAAACACCTATAAAATATTAAAATAAATAGTGACTCAAAATGTGAACAATTTTTCTTATGTAGGCGGAAGGTCAATGAATAAATGCCCAATTTAACTTAATTGTCAATTTATTAAAACTGGTTCTACATTTTTCGCATCCTCTAATGCCTCTTCAGGTGCTTGAAATGTAGATATAGCCAAATGGAACGAAGATGAACCTTCCGGTAGAATGGCCCCGTCATTACTGAAGATCATATACACAGCAACAGTCAGCTGTGTTTCTAATCAGCTGTTTAAAATTCGATTACTCGGAAATTTTTTATTCTGAAATAAAATAGCCAAACTATTTATGTTTGTTTTGTATTTATTTAGGTTAGTTTAAACACATTCTTCGAGAATGGGACATACACTAACTACCTTGCAGAGGATAATCCTTAGTTATGAAGTTCATATTTAAGTCAAGTCTTATAATTAATTTATAGCTAATCTTACAGATGAATTTTAACAGTTTAGGCTGGTGAAGGACTTTCTGAAATGTGTTTTATGAACCGTACTGTGAACTATTAGACCATAAATTATAAAGAAAATTCTATGAAGTTGATATGGGGGTTGGCAAATCCTCCAAAAACGCCCACTGACCAATTGAGACCAAGATACGATTTAGGACCCTGAATGGACTTCATTTTCCACTTAACGATAAGTCGCCTATATCTGGAGATATTGGAAACATAATCCTCTAGAAAGTAGGGGGAGAAGAGCGGCGATGTCCTTTGTAGACGAAGGGCTGGAAATCCCCTCATTTCCTGCTGAGATCAACGAAACCCCTCCTCCCTAAACCCTATCTCGACAAGGCTAGATCTGTGTGGAGGTCGTCCGCCACGGTTTCCTCTGCAATATCTTTCTAGGATTAACTATTTCTCTGCAAATCCTTGGAGATATTCTTACACATAACGCTGGGACTTACCAGTGATTGCTTTTATTAAACATGGCCGGCAATCACATACCTCGATAAGTCTAGCTTACATACATTTTAATGAATTGATACTAATTTTGGCTTAATTTTGAGTTAATCCCAGACTTCGCTCCTTCCCTTATTGTTCTTATTCCTGAAATCATTTGGAAAGATTTATTTTTCTTTTTTATACCTTCTTGCTATATTTTATACAACCAAAATGCAAAAAAATAATTTTACTATTTGCCAAGTTTAAGGAATCTCAAAGTGCAGTGAGGTTTTATTGAACCGAAAATATCCGCAATGAAAAGAAATTTGACAGTAGTTACTTTAAAAAAAAAATAAATAAATAATAAATCAGTCCCTTAACAGGCCACGATGGCCCTGAGGGATACTGTAGAGGTATCTTATTCATGACCATACGGCAATCTAGGGAGATAGTGTGGTCGGTACTATGCTCCGATTTTCCCCTTTGCTGCTTCGACTGCTAGGGTTATTAGCACCAAGGTACCCATTGATAAATTAATTAAAGGCTGGTTTGGCCTAAGGACGGTCAGGGAAGCCGAATCCATAAACGAAGGCACTAGCAGATAAAAATCTTTAGTGCTTGCTCGGGATTTGAACTCAGGCCCTCCAGCATATAAGTCCAGTGCTCTACCACTGAGCTAACCTCGCCCCCAGTAGTTAACTTTAGGGAGAAATAATTTACACAGTCTACTCGAATTCCTCTTGTTCTACATCTATATAATATATAGATGTAATAATATTATATCCGGCACTTCCGGCTAGTGTCATGAAATAAACCTCATAAGCACAGAGTTCCCCTCCTATGGAGGGAGTGAGGAACCGCGCTAAAAACGAGAGATCTCATTGTATGTGTAAAACTGCCCCCTTCCCGCAGACCATTCGCTCTGCGATTTGTGTTTGCTCCTGATCACTAAGAACCCGAAACTGGGGTTATGTCTTCCCGATATTGACTTGTGAGGCTTTCATCACAAACACTTCTATCGACCTGTTGTTTTCGAAGCTCAAGAAGTTTGGCAGTTAGCAGTCTCCAAGGAAGTGCGCTACTTCATGAATATATTTTTTTTTTTTTTGTATTTTTTAAAAATATTTAGTAGTAACAAATGAGATTATGGTTCTGAAATATGGAGGGGTTAGAACAAATCTCGAGGCCGGTTTCTAAGTTGATCATTGTCTAACATTTTTATATTTATTTGTTTGCTTTACGCACGCATGGCTATGACATTATAACTAATTTTAAATAGATAATAGGATAAGTTAAAAAGTGTAGCATTAATCTTGGCGCGTTATAGTTTGAATAGAAACAGTTAATTTTTCGTGATGTAACATTTCTTGAAAAATCTCAAAGCAAAGTGCCATAACAGGAAAGTGGCTGATTCCTAAACGCAATATAAGCACCTATTTTCAAATCACACAAAGTATCATCGTAACCAATTTCATTAAACTGGGCTCATATTGCAGCCAGGTAGAGAGCGAACTGACAATTACATACATATATATATATATATATATATATATATATATATATATATATATATATACACACACATATCTGAACTACTATTATTTACGTGATCTATGGAACCCAAAACATGAAATTTTCTAGTCTGGATTACGTTTTCAGGTCGACCCCATACACGGGCTTCTCTCGGAGGAGTAAGGGAGAAAATGCGCTAAAATGAAATAAGTAAGTTGATTAAAATTTTCAATTTCAGGAATTATTTAATTAAACTTTAAAGTCTACTTCTACATAATTTTGGGACGGGTTATCTACATGTTACTACCATTTTTTAGCCAGGATAGAGCTAATGCCGTTTATTTTTTCGAAATGAAAACTATTTAGCCCAAGTGGGAATCGAACCCACGACCTTAGGCAAGTAGTTCTCAATTCTTAACACCCAAGGATGCCGGGTAACATAAAAAATATCAAAATTGATGTTGTTTATTTTGTATTTATATGGATTCGTTTAAGGACATCCTTCAGTAATACGGCGTTAACTAACCACTTTTCTGAGGTAAGTTATGCAGCTCCTGCGGTCCAGATATTTTTTATTTATTTTATTCAGAAATTTATTCGTTTTGTCCTTCCTTTATTACAGTAAATCTATATTTTAATAAAGACTCACGAAATTGAATTGAAAGACCAGTCTATAAAATAAAATATACAACAGGGGTTTTATTACCGACTGTAATGAATATTATGAAAGGAAAAGTTAAAAGGAAATTTTCCAGGATGTTTTTCATAAAGTAAATTTATTCCGGAAAGCAGAGCAATTTGTTTCGCAAATAAGAGCGAAGACTCCTTTTTCAATTTCACTCAAAGGCTGGAGGGTTTTTCCTACGAGGAAATGGTATCGGAAAATAAATTATTGGGCTTCTTTTGTATGCACCGGTAGCCAAATTATTATTTATTTATTTTAAATAATCAATTTAGCATAATAGAGGTTACGTTTTGAATGAGCTGAAGTCAAGGAGGTAACTCATTCATGAAGATCACAATATGGTGCCATCCGGAAGTTCCGATAGAAAAATTTCACGGTTCCCCCACCCCCATAGATCCCATAGATCACAAAAATAACGGTGTTTCAAATTTGAATATAATATATATATATATATACAGAACACATTTATCTTTTTGGTCTCTAGCTAGCTCAGAAATGGTCCGATTTTAATGGAATTTAGTGCAGAAGAAGTGTCATTTCAAAGTTCCAGTTCGTTTAACATAGGGAATCGAATGAAACCATTTTTAAGGCGATATTTTGTAACGGTTTTTGGGAAAAGAGAATAAAACTTGATAGAAACGATGGATTCATTTGAAACTAGAAGTTTGTCATTCATACAAACTAAGATATTTAAATTTTGCTTACGTTCGGAGTTAAGGAAACTTCAGGGAAATAATGTAGTTATTAACATAAGTATTTTTGGTATTTTCGTATATTTTCTTAAATACCTCGAAAACAGCAGAGAAATCGTTGTAAGTGAACAGCAACTATTCGAAGGTTTACTAAATGTTCTACAAACCCGGTTCTAAAGAGATTTTTAATGGGACGATCTCAGGCGAGTGCTTAAACCCTTGAAAGTGTTGATTTCTTTGCTTTGATCGGTTGTTTACTTTTGTTTTCCTGGGTGTTTTATTGATTGTTGTTTTTATAATCGATTTTAGTAGTAAAAGGAATTTCCTAAAAGTGATATATTTGAAATGTGAAAGAACATTTGGTGTTTCGTTATAGACCGTCTGGAGAAATCGAAGAGGCCGTGTGAGTAATTCCCCCTACTCAATGATTTCAATACATAATGGTGTCTAAATCTGAGTTATCTTCAATATTTCATGAATCTTTTTTCGAGGTTGGAGTAAGTGTTTACCAGGATTTCCAAATGCTACTAGGGATTTGAACATTTTGGAAAAGTGCTAGGATAACGCAGTTCCTGCGAGTTAAGCTTATATGATAATCAATCATGGTTGTAGGATAAAGAAATAGCAAATGAAAAAAAAATGTGTGCCCTGGTGAGCTCAGATAAAAGCTGAGGGCGAAAAAACAATGGACTGAAGCTACAACCCATGTATGTAGTAAATAGAAAAAAACAGCCTTACCTTTACGGCTTTCACCCCCGGGAACACGGTATTGAAGGTTGAGAAGAAAGGAAGAGGTCGAAGGAGAGGATTGAGGGAATCATGAGAAAATCTCACCAATCGCCGAGAGGGCAGCCTGAAGAGTAAAAGCTGGAATCGGGGGTAAAACTGCACCGAGGGACAACTTCGTAACGCCAAGGGAAGCGGATAGCCACAGACCTTGAGAGAAGCCACCGGCCTAAGAAACACCTAATGTATTGTATCTCGAGAGCACTCGTGCCACCTCTCTCGTGGCCGAGGAGTGGCGGGCTAGGAGGTCTCTCATAGATTATAGCACCGGTGGTTCCTAAATAAAAATTTCTCACGACCCGATAATGTGTGTCGCAAAAATTAAAATTTTTAAAGCTTCTCAAAAAAATAATAATTAATCCTAACAATAATCAATTCTAACAATATGTAATTAATTATAATAATAATTGATCTAACGAAAGTAACAAACTATGAAGATATGAATATATTTTTCAAATAATGTTCCTGAGTTGTTGCAACCTTCAGAGAGATAAATTTGCACCAGGGCACTCATACTAGACAATTTGAACTAAATCCTAAAACCGGCTGTGTTATCCTACAAAACGTTTACGCTATATTCCAATGAAAATCTAAATTACAATGAACGAGATGAACCCGGAGGTTAGGTTGAATGTGTGGAATTGGTGTGAATCGTGCAGGTGTATATGAGTAGTAGCGACAGCGCGAACAGGCATTGGACAATATCAGACATAGCACTCATACCGGTCAGCAATATCCAGCTAATTACCATGGCAACCAGTTGTCCATTCTAAATGCACGATGTAATCGATTTATCCGTTTCGATACACCCTCCTTCCTCCACTCAGGACCATCATATACAATAACAATAGAAATTATGCCTAACTCCTATATTAGCACAACGAAGGTATGTACATAGTTATTTAGGTTGCACTCGAGAGAATTTAAGTATATGTATATATCAGTGCATGCGTATTTATTCAGTATGTATGTACGTATATGTGTATTTATATACACGTATAAGCATACTATATATATATATATATATATATATATATATATATATATATATATATATATATGTATGTATGTATTCAGCTGAATCCTGCAGTGCCACTGACGCAACTTGTGAAATCCCACATTTGCCAATTATTTGTATGATACTACATTTTAATCTACATTAATTCTCATCTCTACTATACTGTGCTGTTTTCAGAGATAGGAGGGAGGGATGTTTGGAGGCCGAACTCGTACTTCTTAATGCAGAAACCAGGTGTAGAAAAATATCGCCAATCCCCAAGGTTAAAGAGGCGTGGCTGAAAGGTCAGTTACCCATCGGTTACGTACTGCCAGGTCATTATGTAAGCTGTTCGCTTGCATATATAATGGTGTCCGGTTAGTGATTACAAAAATTAATGAAAAATGTTGTCGAAGCAGGAATTTTGAATGGCAAGTTCCAAGCCGAAAATATATAGCTACCAAGAATCCCTATTATTTGCACAGACGTGCCAATTGCATTTAAACGCGTATAATTTCCAATTAGATTGGCATTCGCAATGACAATCAATAAGTCGCAAGGCCAAAAGATGTCTGTTTGTGGCTTAGATTTGGGCACACTGTGTTTTTCACTCGGGGAATTATACCTGGCATGTTCTCGCAAGGGTAAGCCATCCAGTTTGTTTGTGTTGCCCAAAGATTGAGTAACCAAAGATATCGTGCAATCCTTTGTATTAAGAAATTGATTTATTTTTTCCTATCTATTGTCATAATTCGTGATGGACACATAATTTTAAATATATGAATCAAGATAATAAAGTAAAATGAGATATAAAAATATATGTTTGGTGTTTTGTTATTTTTATCGTTCACAGCGCTCTATTCTTCTTTCAGTCATAGACCACATCCCCACACAGTTACAATAATATAGTTAATTTTTACTTGACTACCACAATAAGCACTAGAAATAATTAAAGGCAAAACAACGTTTGCCGGGTCAGCTAGTATATATATAAACGAATTTATTCTCTGACTAAGATTTCTTCGCTGTGAATATTTGTTTTTGTTTGTTTTTAAATAAGGCTTTTGTATTTAGGGGTTGGTTGTTTTTCTCTATTATTTCTCATTTTTTGGCAATTTGTGACTCATTAACTAATCAATCAACTAATAATTAAATTTACTACAATAATCTCTATAAAAACTACCCCTTTCTCTTGCAGATTTAGTCGCTGAAAAATGTTGTGAGGTTGAATGAAAGTTCCAGCACAACTTTGTAAAAAAATGTTGAATACAAAAATTAAAATAGATGATAGACATTAATGTAAAAAAGTAGAGGTATTTATTTAAATTTTAACGTCCATTATTATTTACTTTGAATTTTAGGACGAGTTATCTATAGGTTACCACCCTTTTCTAGCCAGTATAGGGCTTTTCTAAAGAAAAGCGACCACCCTATAGTAGGACTCGAACCCACGATCTTGGGCACTGAGTGTTAAGTAATCACGCCTTAACACTCACGGCCACCGGGCCACCGAAGTAGAGGCAAACATAAATTTAAATAAAAAAAAGTGTTAAAAAGAAATTACTTAAATGATAGAGTTAAAATTATCATAATTTTTTTTCAATTTTGTGATTTATATTATTGGTTTGTATGTGTATCTTAATCAAGTAATGACCTTTGGTCAAACGTGCTGTAAGGTGTATAATTGTTCTCTTTTTCGACAGTCTGTTTGTATTTGTCTTCGGGTTAGCAGTTTGTTGCACTGATAACTTATTGGTACGTCTTGTTTAGTCATTAGGTGTCCGTAAGTAGAGAATGATCAATACTTAGAAACAAGTAAAGCAAATTATGACGACCTAACGACATATTACACGAGCCAAATACTAATTAAGTGACAGACAGAATGGAACAAAATTAACGTAAGTAGAAAGACCATACAGCATTTAGATATAAAGTTATTAACAGATGCCTGACTTTACAACGTACAAAACATTGCATTCAACGTTACAAGCAACACATTCTCTCCGAAGTTAAGCAAGGTGGGGCGTGGCCAGTACCCGAATGAGTGACCAACCATTTGCTGTTGGTATTATAAAAGGGTAGCAACCTCTGGATAGCCCGGCGTTAATAGCCTAATACTCTATATGCCGTTAAGCGCGAGGGAAAAAACACATTCTCTCCGATCTGAAAGAGACAATAAATGGTTCTTAATGACATTTTTATGTACTTAACAATAAAATTATATTTAACTGATAACGAAATTGTAAAAGTAATGAGAAAGCTAAAGATGGTTGTTTATAAAGCTCTGAAGAGTGAGTGACATTAGATATTTGAATGTCACTGTTTGAGAGTAGAGGAATTAACTGGCAAAGGTTTTAATGTCAAGGCTGAAATCAGCAATCCTGGAGCTATCTAGAGAACAACTCTCATTTCAAAATAATTAACTCTGTTTATACATATAATAAGGTTTGTATTTTATTACGGTCGGAGCCTTGGGTGTTAAAGCGGAAAATTAATGATTTCAATTTACAATAGGGTTGGAAGCTTTTTAGAGTGGAAAGGTATTATTTTTTCCAAAGCAAGAAATGAGAGAAAACTCATCTCGGCAAAGAAAAACCTGGTGCAATATATCACTAAACGTTTTTCGTACATTACTTACCTTACAATATTTTCTTAACTATTATTTCATTAACGAACAAGTATTCATCTTCATTTCTAAACAATTTATTTAATTCCTTAAGATTGGCGAAAAAAGGATTACACACGTTGTAAGAAAAATATTATTCATCTAGCTAAAAACTAGGTTTTGTATTATTTAGCTAGCTAGAAACAGGACTTTGTATTAGACAACTAGCTAAAACGATACTATGGTATTTTCAGATAGGAAAATCGCCAGAGTCAACGTTTTGTACTACTTAGCTTGCAAGAAAATAGGCTTCACGTATTACTCACATTGCTTATTATTACTTACAGGTATTGTTCTACGCAGCTGGCCAGAACCCAGGCTGTATATTACTCAGCTAGCTAGAAACGAGGCTTTGTATTACTCAGCTAGCTAGAAACGCGGCTGTGTATTGCTCAGCTAGCTAGAAAGAAGACTGTGTAGTACTCAGATACATAGGAAAAAGTCCGTCACGCAGGAGCTGCATAACTAAGCACTTTCCTCAGAATTTGGGTAGTGTAGACCGCTTTCCGAAACAATTTGCTTAAAATATCCTACATAAATAAAATAAAAACATGAATAGTTCTCTTTTAATTTTGTAATGAGTAAATGATCAATTATTAATTTGCTTCCAGAGTTATGTTTACACATGGTACCAACTACACTACGTAATAAATACAAAAAACCTCATATTATCGTATTTATCGTACAGTCACTCTAGTGGTACAAAGCGCTCCTTGCGGCGGCTTTGTGAACCTAAGTCTGCGGGCTTTTCTTTTGAAATATATTACAAAGTAAACCCCCCTTTCCGATTGACCGATTCAGCTCATTTTTACAACACTTCTTTCTCATGAGTTACCCACGACGTATACCACGTTTCGTTACAACACAGCAGAAATTACGACCGGTTTGAGTATATTAGTAATTTGGGTCCAGAGTAACCCCCCCCCCTCCTAATGAACCGATTTAGTTTATTTTTACAACACACATTTACCTGTAGATTACCACTACGAATACCGAGTTTCGTCGAAATATACCAAAAATCACGGCTGGTAGTGGCGAATTGGTATTATGGGTCCGGAGTAACCCCCCCCCCCCCTCCTTTTGAACCGATTTAGTTCATTTTTATATCTCACTTTTCTCTCTATATTACCACTACGAATACCAGGTTTCGTTGAAATATAACAAATATTACGGCTGACATGGTCAAATTAGTGTTTTGGGTTCGGGGTAAACCACCCCTTCCGGTGGACCGATTTTGGTGGTTAACGAACTCGTTCAATCGTTTGCTAATTGAATGCTATATACCAAGTTTCGTGACGAAAAAACAAAAACTCTGGCCGCTATCGTCTTATCAGACACGCACACACACACACACACACACACACATATATATATATATATATATATATATATATATATATATATATACATTTTAACGGGGGTCATTTTCGGTGTCTACAAGGTAGGATCGATAAATATTTGAAGAAAATCTTTGAACAAATCTTTGGTTGAATTTTTCAAAAATTCCGTCATGAGTGCAACCTCAATAGCTACTTTCCTTCGGAGGAAAGTGCTAAAAGGCTGTGTATTACTCAACTAGCTAGAAACAAGGCTGTGTATTACTCAGATACCTAGGAAAAAGGCTGTGTAGTACTCAGCTAACTAGAAACAAGGCTGTGTATTACTCAGCTAGCTAGAAACAAGACTGTGTAGTATACAGATACATAGAAAAAGACTGCGTATTACTCAACTAGCTAGAAACAAGGCTGTGTATTACTCAGATACCTAGGAAAAAGACTGCGTATTACTCAACTAGCTAGAAACGAGGCGAACCAAGTACGGTGTTACTCGTCTAGCCAGAATCACCTGCCATCTCCATGCCTAGGCGAGAGACAAGGAAAACGCCCAGGAGGGTAATGGAAGGCAAAGCAGTGAAGTATAGAAGGTACGGAAGTGAGGTAAGGAAGAAGTTAGCTCTAAATGAAAACAAATGTGAACCTCTTTGTTTGAACTTTGACGTCTCAAGGCTGTGTAAATTTGACTTAGCAAGGAAACCCCTTCACTCCCACCTTATCCATTCTCATGCAGACATTGAAATAATTTTCTTCTAGGGTTTATCCTTAAGTTTTTGTTTACAAATTTACATTCAGGGCAAGGAATTAAATGCAGATAATTCTAAATATATGGTAAGTCTTCTGCACTATATAACAATTTCATTCTTCATTTTTCACTTAATATATTATTAGATAAGACTCTTGTTTGTAAATGGAACATCAATGGCTTGATATTTATCAAACCCACATTTGGCCTAAAAATAAAACCGTTAGATTTTTGACCAGTTCTTCTCATGAATTTCTGTTTGCTTGAAAAAGGAACTGTTAATATTTTCCTAATTATTGATATGTTTGCGGGAAAATTACATTGGTATACTAATTCTACTGTTAAACTAATTTAAACGCCTTAGCCAATGAAATCTCCTACAAAAACGAAATTATTTATGTTTAAGGTGATCATACCATCAAGCAAACACATCAGGCCTGCACAGTCCCGGACCCTTTGGTCTATACAGTTAATCTTTTGTTTTTATCATTCTACATCGATGGACTGTACAGTTCAACTCTGGCCTCAAGTTTGTCTCATACACGGTGAGGAAAATCTCAAGATTTGGACTAAGAAATTGAAATCTTCGCCTTATATGGACACCCTTAAATTTAGAAAAGCTAACTCGAAGCGATAGTGACCCAATTATGTTCTTCTAGAAAACGGTTGCATATATCGAATTGGAAGTGGTTTCATCCTAATTTTCAAAACTCAAAACCTACAAAAGGTGTACTGGAAGCCTATGAACGCTAAATGTTAAGCACTACGATTTTGTCCGGGCTAATTTCACCAAATAAATAGTGTTCCGGAGGACAGATTTTGCTGGTTAACGAAATTCGCCTTATAAATCAGATAATGTATATGTATATATTTTTTTATTTTAAAGTTCTTCGCTGGGGTTCATATGTTAGGTCGATGAGGGGGCTTCTCTCCAGCGGAGCTTTGCCTCTCCATAGTGCAATGTTTCGCCGATTTCCTTTCCTAAACATGAAAAAGTCCGTCACGCAGGAGCTGCATAACTAAGCACTTTCCTCAGAATTTGGGTAGTGTAGACTGCTTTCCAGAACAATTTGCTTAAAATATCCTACATAAATAAAATAAAAACATGAATAGTTCTCTTTTGAATTTGTAATGAGTAACTGATCAATTATTAATTTGCTTCCAGGGTTATGTTTACACATGGTACCTATTACACTACGTAATAAATACAAAAAACCTCATATTATCGTATTTATCGTACAGTCACTCTAGTGGTAGAAAGCGCTCCTTGCGGCGGCTTTGTGAACCTACGTCTGGCGGGCTTTTCTATTGAAATATATTACAAATTAAACCCCCGCTTTCCGATTGACCGATTCAGCTCATTTTTACAACACTTCTTTCTCATGAGTTACCCACGACGTATACCGCGTTTCGTTAAAATACAGCAGAAATTACGACCGGTATGAGGTTACGACCGGTATATTAGGAATTTGGGTCCGGAGTAAACCCCCCCTTCTAATGAACCGATTTAGTTTATTTTTACAAGACATATTTACCTGTTGATTACCACTACGAATACCGAGTTTCGTCGAAATATACCAAAAATCACGGCTGGTAGTGGCGAATTGGTATTGTGGGTCCGGAGTAAACCCCCCCTCCTAATGAACCGATTTAGTTTATTTTTACAACACATATTTACCTGTGGATTACCACTACGAATACCGAGTTTCGTCGAAATATACCAAAAATCACGGCTGGTATTGGCGAATTGGTATTGTGGGTCCGGAGTAAACCCCCCCTTCTAATGAACCGACTTAGTTTATTTTTACAAGACATATTTACCTGTTGATTACCACTACGAATACCGAGTTTCGTCGAAATATACCAAAAATCACGGCTGGTAGTGGCGAATTGGTATTGTGGGTCCGGAGTAAACCCCCCTTCCTAGTGAACCGATTTAGTTTATTTTTACAACACATATTTACCTGTGGATTACCACTACGAATACCGAGTTTCGTCGAAATATACCAAAAATCACGGCTGGTATTGGCGAATTGGTATTGTGGGTCCGGAGTAAACCCCCCCTTCTAATGAACCGATTTAGTTCATTTTTATATCTCACTTTTCTCTCTCTATTACCACTACGAATACCAAGTTTCGTTGAAATATAACAAATATTACGGCTGACATAGTCAAATTAGTGTTTTGGGTTCGGGGTAAACCCCCCCTTCTGATGGACCGACTTTGGTGGTTAACGAACTCGTTCAATCGTTTGCTAATTGAATGCTATATACCAAGTTTCGAGACGAAAAAACAAAAACTCTGGCCGCTATCGTGTTAACAGACATATATATATATATATATATATATATATATATATATATATATATATATATATGCATTTATTTGCATATATATATATATATATATATATATATATAAATTTTAACGGGGGTCATTTTCGGTGTCTACTAGGTAGGATCGATAAAGATTTGAAGAAATTTTTCAAAAATTCCGTCATGAGTCCAACCTCAATAGCTACTTTCCTTCGGAGGAAAGTGCTAAAATGGAATATGAGCCTGATGAAGTGGGAGAGGAATAAGGCAAAATATCACACGATTAAAACAAGCAGAAGCGCCGTCTTACCAACCAAAACATATCCACATGTATAAAAATCAGGCGTTTGTCTGTCTGTTTGTTCCTTTTACAAATTTATACCGTTTGACCGATTTTGGCCAAACTTGGCACACAAGTAGGGTTTGATACGGGCTGAGTGTCATACGCTAGGACTAGTTCGGAGGTCACGGTTTCAAAACTGTGAACCCGAACAGTTACAGATGTGCGTAATTAGATTTTAATATTACTTATTTGGGTTTTAATTTATTTTTGGGGAACAGCTAGTATATATATAAATTTACATAACTTCGAACCGCCAGAATGTTTTTGACCTAGTGGTCCTGAAACGTGGAAATTTTTCCCTAAAACACCAGATAGTGTCATTGAGTTGAATTTTTATTCGGGTTTTATCTTTGTGGTGGAAGGAAAAAACGCTTGAAAAACAACAATAAAATAGAAATTTAACGAATGAAAAAAACAGCCGCTTTCGGGAACTAAAATTACATTTTCAACATTTTAAGTATTAGTCTTTCCGAATGTGATCGACCCATAGAAATGAAAAATTATAATCGTTAATAATTAAAAAATAATTAGTATTTATATTCTTTTGTCTAATTATGAATTTTATTTAATATACTTGTTTAATTTAGTGTGCATTTAACTACCTTTGAGAATTTAGTGCCGTGACGTCGCCCTTGTTTGATGTGAAATCGATAATTGACCTTTGCAAATTTAGCCAATTTGAGTCTTACAGGCAAACGCCCGAACCATGGAAGCATTAAATCGTTTAACCAATTATTTTCAGAGCGAGCAATGTATTCTGAATGTGTTCATTATTTTGATTGGATTTAGGATTGAAGATATCACTATAGGTGTAGTTGAGCAATTTATAATGTGTTCAGTAATTTAATTTATTTGATACATTGCTCAAATCAAACATGGGGAGCTTTTTGAAGGGTTTTATTTTGGGATTTTAAGGATTGCATCAGTTCAAGAATCACCTCCGAAGGCCTTGGGTCAATTTTTGCATAAAAACTCAAAGATTGTTTGCGTCGGAAAACGTAATCAATACTACAATATAAGAAAAACAGAAAATTTTGAGAAAAGTCATATATTTCATGGGCTGTAACTTGGCTCCAAATGGACCAATCGACGTCCTTGAGGTCCCAAAAAATTTGTATTTTTGAGCTTGAGGAAATAGTCGTTTATTTTGGTTATGACTTGAATAAAAATATTATTGTGTAAAATATCCTAAATTATGAGTTTTGGGGGTGAGGCCTAAACAAAAGGCGCAGGGGTTTTTCTGTAGCCGGATTTGGATTCAATGATCCCCAAAACATACGGTAAACTTGGACTCCTCAACCAGTCCAAATAGCAACCCTCAAAACCGTGGAAGCTCTAGTTATTTCTTCATTTACGACTTCATATGAAATTTGACCTTTAAATACCCCTTAACCTAAAAATGTGGTGAAAGGGACTCCAGATTCTCATTCGGCGTGCCGAAATACATAAGAATATATGTAAGGTGTCTTTGCAAAATACCAGTTTTTTGTGTGTGTGCCAGTCTAATATGTAATATTAAAAGTTAATTTTTAATTATATTACTTATCTAATAACAGGTAATTTTAAACTGTCTAGGTAATTTTAATACTGTTTGTTTATCGACAGGTAATGTAGAAACTTTGACCTCCTATAATGTTGAAAATTGATTTTTAATTATTTTACTGAACTAATAATTTTTTTTTGTATCTATAGGTTGCCATCCTTTCTACACATCCATGTCAGACATGCAGCAGACAGCTAACTACGCATATAACAGAATGCGAAACATGAGACTATGGCGCAGGGAATTCCCCCCTTAAAGGGTCCGAGAAAGAAAAGACTCAATCTGCCAAATGAAAATCCAAGGCGTTAGCCACGGAGACCATTCTAAAAGTTAGTTACAGGTATAATAAATAATATTTTATTTTATTATTATTATTTTTTTTTTTTTTTTTTTATTAAAACTCTATATGATGGTATTTTACATAGAAAGATGACAGAGTTTCTTTATTTACAAGAAACTCTGTCATCAGGATACAATTGTTCCGTTGTTTACAAGATCAGAAGAAGGAAACTAAGATTTATTTTATTATATTTACTTTTTATTATAGGTGCTCTTACTAGCTAAATTTTTCAACCATATAATTTAGAATTGTTAAATAGTCACGAGGTGTAATTCTTATTCTTACTACGTCACGGCTTGTTAGCTGACTACTAGGTTGCCATTTTGCCATTCTTAATCTCACTTACATTTTCTAAAATTTGTACTACTTTTCCTTCCGAGGATTACAAAATGGTTTAATATTTCTACAAGCGACTGCTCCAAAGATTTGTATGTTGCAAACTAGTTACTTGCAAAGACAAACAAGCCTTTGTTGTCAAAAGCAGGGATATTCTGCAACTTGATTGCTTCTCTTCCAGTCAAGGGCTTAAGCTGAACTATTTCAGAGAAGTTAAGTTCCGAAAGTAAAGAAAGTTGGTAACGTCTTGAAGGCTGGAAGTTCCACAGCTTAAGTTCCCTTCCTTTTTCCGATATATCCTCAAAGAAACAGGAAGTAGCACTTAACAAATTTTACTAATAATTCCCAGGGACGTTCTAGGATCCAGGATCTGACGTACAGACGACGGCAATCAAAGCTAATATCTTTTAGTAAGCGCTTGAGTTTGGAACTCAGATCATGAAACACATGATGCGAATGCTCCAACACTAAGGCAAACTCGCCCCCATATATTTTTAAATATAATATAAATATATCGCGCTACGAAATCGTCGGGTTTTCAGAATATTACTTCTTATATTCTTACTTATACGAATGATTGACTTTGTTAAGCCGTTGAATCCACGCACCGGAACACTATTTTTTTTATTGAGAGAAGATCGTTGAAATAGTCGGTATTCGGTGCTATATTGAAATAAAAAAGTAAAATTCGAATATTAAAATGTCAAATGAATATTTCGATATAAAATAAACTAAAAGACAATTAATTGAGAAGATATGGTCGACCGTTCGGAAGTAGGAAGCGTTGATCGTCGGGGTTTCGGTCACTGCTTCTTAATAAAACTATATTTTATCGTGAAAATGGTTTTATTGTGCCGACGTTTCGGCTTAATATACCTAACATATATATATATATATATATATATATATATATATATATATATGAGTGACAAATATATATATCCCAGATGTGAGACCATTTCTGTGAGGTATAGTTCTCAACCTTCCCATCGGTAAGCCCATATTGTTGCATTTTTATATCTGTTTAATTTCTATAGCACATTGTTGTTCTAGCTGTACATTACGCCTTTATGTTTTTTTTTCCATATATGTATATATGTATGTGTGTATCTGGGCATATATATGTACATGTGTGTGCTTGTATATGTGTATGTGTATATGCACATGTATATATATATATATATATATATATATATATAAATATGTTAGGTATATTTAGATAGATATGTGTTAAATATGTCCTACTTGTTTTTACAGCCCTGATGAAGGCTTGAAGTTCAAGCCGAAACGTCGGCGGCAATAAATATACATTTTAGCAAATAAAATGTGTTTTATTGAATAAGAACACTGACCGAAACCCCGACGATCAACGCTTCCTAAAAGACAATTACAACATTTCGAAATATAAGATGAGCGGATATTATGATATATAAATATGATTTAAATAATTCTGCCATAAATATGTAGAAGACGTGTCGGCCGAGAGAAATAGAACATGAGACGTGATGTATTGCTGTAATTTCCCTAGGGGGAGGGGCGTATCGATATAATATCGTCTCCAATGTCATCTTGAGGAATATATGTACATATTGGATTGTGTTTTAGTACTTCCTGTCAGCAATTGGCGGGCTACTAGAAATTGGTGGGAGACAATTGGGCATATATAGAAGACAAATTTATGTATATTAATTTGTTTTTACAACAACAAAAATAATCCAATTTTGATGAAATTGATCATTAAAATTTGTTGTCTAAAACTAGAGATCAAGTTCGTAAACCAGTAGAATTCAACTCCCATTCCAGAAAACATTTTTTTTTTTCTGCTTAATATTCTGTTTATAATATATAGAATGGAATATACTTTATTTCCGGGAGCTCAGTTATACAATAATCACAATTAAATGATGATATTCAACAGATTCCATGCCAACAACATCTCGCAAACTAACAAAGTAATTTTATCCCAGGGAAATGTATTTTTCAATGGTCAACGATCTTCTAGTGTCGACAGTGCACAGATTCGCCAAAACAACTTTATTGTTAATAATTACATTTATAAAAGTACAAAAAATCCGACTACTGGACCGAAACTGCCAACCTCTTCCCACCCCTACCCCTCATTTATTAAAATGTACATAGAGAGCTCCAGGCCAAACGGATTGGAACCTGGAGCTGGACTTAAAACTACACCTTATTCTACGCTTAAGTACTTGAAAAGACTGCGACATTTAAAATTGGCGGGACTTCAGCCTCCTTAACCTAGGGGAGGGGGCAGAGGTGTCCTCTGCTCCCTCGGTTGGGGGTAATATACTATCCTCATTTCTTGGGTGATTTCATAGTGGACTTGTGACGCCAGTGCAAAAATTCAGTGGTTTGCTGAAATTTATCAGTCGTAAGTGGAACGCCCCTAGGCTCCACAGCCTTTGTGGGTAACTCTAGATAGGGGAATATATGGCAACCGTACCAGTCTATTATGAGATTGGTATTTTTTTAAAATATATTTAAATAAATATATACCAAGCGAGAGAGTGAGAGGAGTATAAAAAGATCACAATATAGAAGGCTGAATCGAATATTGAATATTGTCGACTAATTCCTCGCATTCCAATCGGCTAAAAAAATTGACTCTAATTGTTTCTTTCTCACTCCAATGACCTGACTGAATGTACAATGTTTTTAATCTACTTTTCTTTTTTTTTACACCCCTCAATCAGTCTTTCTACTCGTTCTAAACCATTATTTATATCATATTGGAGTTTTCCAACATTGAAAATGTCTTGTTCTCTATAAATGATTCAATTCTGCATCCCTCAGTCTGGCCCGCGTTAATACCTTCATTTGTGTGTTAGTAACTCTTAATCAAGTCAAATATGCCTGAAGGAGAAGATTTCTTTTAATTTTTTTTTAATGGCATATCAACTGCTGATGTAATAGTGGCGGATATCTCCTGGTTTCTACACATTTATAATTTTTAATTTGTTGTGAAAAATTTGAATGAATGGTTTTTGGTGACTTAAAAACGTTGAAATGTCTAGTCAGCTGGGATAGCGTTATTGGGTCTACGCCATAAGCGGGGTTCCCTTCCGAGTGGGACGAAAAAAGCAAATTATTTATTTAAAGTTTTAACGTCCATTTATTATTAACTACGAATTTTTGGACGGCAATTAAAAATAAATAGAAAAATTCAAAATAAATAGATAACTCCGACAATGCTTAATTTAATTAAATTATTGGGGATTAAAGTGTGCCTCAACAAATGTGAGCTCTAGGATTTTCGTCTACTTCTAAATCTGGACACTCAAATTTGTGCGTCTTCTGATTCACTATAGTGAAGGACGCAGCAAGATCTGTTACATCTTGCGTTCTCTTATTTACTACGTACAAACATCTCTGTGCATGGTGTCCGTGATAAATGCTGCAGTTTTAAGTGAAAACAAGACAACTTTAAAATTCTGTTTGTAGAAAGTGGCCCTATCTTTGAACTCATCAGTTCCTATCCTTCGTATTGTATCTACGACTGATGTGCAGTTGGATAACGCCCCAACCAAACTGAGCACGATAGCAGACCTCCCGGACTCATATGCTATTCGTATATTATATAATTACCCAAAGGCGTGGTTAATTGAATCGATCCATGCAATAAGAGCTTCAGTCCATTTTTCCCAATATGAGTTCGGATAATATTTTCGTTAATATGAGCGATGGATTCTGAAGGTAACTACACATTTCTATGTTAAAATGACATCAGTCTAATGCATAGTGCCCATAGAAACATAATCATAACGAATCCAATACTCGTATAAACGAAAATATTATCCGAACTCATGTTGGGAAAAAATGGACTGAAGCTCTTTTTGCATGGATCGATTCAATTAACTGAAACAATTAATTAAATTTAGTTAGAAACATTATTAATCAATAATCGCGAAATAGAACAACTTTGAGAATTGACGACATAGTAGTATACCAAAAATGCTGAACCAAATTCTGCATCATTTAGAACAAGTGTTATTAAATTCAGCAGAATCCGCCCACAGGAACATGGTGAAAAAATCGTTGCGCTTACTTCATATGCTTGCAAGTACTCGTTTTATAGGCTTCTTGGCCATTTTTAAGGCGATAGCTTTAACACTTTTGAGAAAAGTGGCAAAATAGTTGTTGAAATACGTTTTTGGTTTGGGTACCTAGAATCATGGGATTCATTTAAAAAAAGTTCTGCATGTTTGAAATTCATATAAACAAAGATGTTTAAATTTTGGTTACTTTTGGAGTTAAGGAAGGATTAGAATAAAATATGTTATTAAGAGACATGAAACGTTTTGGAAACTTCGCATATTTTCCTTAATTTCTCGAAAACAGTGGGGAAATTCTGGTAAATAGATAGAAACTATTCGAAAGCTTACCAAATTCTCTACAATTAATGTTCTGAGAATATTTTCGATTAGTCGATGTCAATCGGAGAAATAAGTGCTTAAAACTTTAAATGTGTTTGTTTTGTTCTTTTGAATTATAATAATTGGTTGTTTTTTTTGTTTTAAATTGCATTTCTTTTTAGAATTAGTATTATAGTAGAATAAAAAGAATTTCATGTCTGTAGCTCATATCAGTACGCTGGCCCTTTGTCACTGGTCATAAAACTTTTCAAGAAAGGTCGAACCAAAATAATAAGTGTTTCTATTTCAGTCTTTCCAAATGACATTAGGGATAAGAACAGAACCGCGCTAAGATGACGCAGTTCCTGCGAGTCGGACTTTTTAATATTGGCACCGATAATCCTTAAAACATTTTCTTCAGATGATCAATTTATTGTAAATTTAAAAGTCACCACATTAAAGATCTGGACCATTTGATCTGAAAATACCCTGCAATTCGTGAACTGATGTATTGCCTAGTACTAACCAGCAGGAACCAGATACAAATAAGATGGCTGAAATCAAGGAAATACTTGTCAAACCGCAACCGATATTTTTGTATTTTAAGCTCCGATTTCTCCAAATAAGATTGTCCCATTGAAATTTACACAAGAACCGTTTATATAGGAATTTAAGAAAATAAAGAAGAATCATAAAATCGAGATATTTAAGAAAATATAGAAGAATCATAAAAATGATCATGTCTGTTAACATTTGTTTTCTAATATTTCCTTAATCCAAGCGGAACCAAAATTTAAATATTTTAGTTTGGTTGAATGGTAAATATTTAGAAAAAGTTTCAACTAAATCCATCTTTTCTAAGTACCCGAACTGAAATTAGTTAGGAAAACTGGTCGTATCACTTTAAAAAAGTTACACATATAGCCATAAAAATGGTTTCATTTGTTTCTCTACGTTAGATGGTTCTACAGCATCCGAAAATGTGAATTTCCTTGTGGCAGAATATAAAAAACTAAAAACCGCTCTCGCTGAAGGTTATGAAATATTTACGGACGGCTCCAAAGACATCCTGGAGTTGGTGCTGCAGTACTTAGCTCATCAGGATCCTGCATGTTCGCTCTCCCAGCGATCTGCAGTAACTATACAGCTGAGCTACTAGCAATTGACAAACCCCTGAATATTAATTTTCCAACAAAAACCCATTTAACAATATTTACAGATTCTCTATCTGCTCTCCTTGCTATCCATGTTCAACGCACCCCATAATAGTCAATGTATTTAAAAGAATTTACGAGCTACATTTAAGGAACAAAAGGTAACATTTGTATGGATTCCTGGACATTGCGGAATAAATCAAAATGAGCAAGTTGACACCTTGGCAAGGAAAGCAATTAGAGAAGGTTTGCCTCTCCATAAAGTTTCAAAATTTGATTTAATGGCCCACTCAAAAGACTTGATTTGGAATACATGGCAAACTATTTGGCAACAAGTGAGGGAAAAGAAACTTAGAGAAATAAAGGGATGTGTTAAATCATGGAAGACATTAACAAATGGCACAAGAAGAAAGGAAGTGGTGCTAACCCGTATGAGAATTGGCCATACAAACCTCACCCATTCCTTCCTTATGTCAAAGGAACCTCCGCCAATTTGCAGCTCATGCAATCTTCTACTCAGTGTTAAACACATTCTGACGAATTGCCGTGCTTATGAGCAACTAAAAGAGCAACACCAACTGCCTGACTCCTTAGATGAAATTCTAGGCGATCATACTAACAAGTAGAGCGGCTTTTCAACTTTTTAAATGCCTCGAAATTAATTGACAAAATTTAATTCAACCTTATATCAAAATTCAATACAACAAAATTTAGTTACACCTTAAATTAAAAATACCACTGTAAGCACTGATATGCATATGTACGTATATGGATATATGTGTGTCTGTATGCATATATGTGTGTGTGTGTGTATATATGTATGTATGTATATGTATAATCACTAAACAATTATTACCAATCAAAGGAATGGCGTTAATGACCTTAAGGGTTGACTTGCCATTAAGAAAAAAAAAAAAAAAAAAAAAAAAAAAAAAAAAAAAAAAAAAAAAAAAAAAAAAAAAAAAAAAAAAAAAAAACAATTTCCAAAGTATTTTAAAAATTGACAAAGAAAATCAGGGAACCGCTTGCTGAGAATGGGGCACAATGTTTTTAGTCATACTTAGAAAAACACATAACGTATTCTGTAACTGCTGAATATCTCTGTTATCCCTGTGTAGATAGAGGTCATGACACCCGGGAATATCGGCAAACTATTGACGCAGGTAATAGGCGCACAATTACCCGTCAAGGCTTCTCCCTTGACTTGTTTTAAGTCAAGAATGAAAGGGAAAAGCCCCAGCTATAGGATGAGCCCGGAAGCATAGGATGAGGTTATACATACCTTTCTGCAATTTAAGTTATTTTCTTGGAATTTATTATTCTTTTAACCAGATTATACCTGGGAGGTGTATTAGGCAGCAGATTCACGAGGACTGAAAATGCAGGACCTGACCAAGCCAACAACTTGGACCTTCATCAAAATTCACTAGAGAGAAAAACTTTATTTTTGACAAAGAAAGTTTAGTTGCCCAACTAATTTGGGTTGCTTTTCACAAAATATACTGATTAATCAGTGCATAGGAAAAAAGTTAAATATATAAAACAAAATATGCTAATAAACCAAAAAACAAACTATATATGCAAATATAACTATTGTAAAAATGTTTAAAACAAAATAACAATAATAATACAAATAAAATACTATTATAGAAAAAAAAATTAAAAAATAAATGAATAAAACAGGCCTTCAGCCTTTTTGTTTTGACTTATGGCCAAGGAATAAACAATGCCAGAATTCTCCTTGGCGTTAGAAACTGGAGAGCTGCAGCAAATGGCAGAGCCAACTGGCGGAGGCTCTCAGAGGAGGCTCAGTCTCGGTGACGGGACGTCGTGCCACGTGTGATGATAATGAATGAAATTTGAAACAAAGATACTTCGTCAGTGTCATTAACCAGCTGAATGTGTCCTCTGGGACATTGTTTTCTGGGTAATGTTTACGCGACAAAAAAAAAAAACCCGTAACGCTTACGTTTTTGCTTTACTAGGCTTTTATGTACAAATTGCTTTATAAGGAATTTGACGTGGAGAATCTAATGAAACCTTTTTCGAGGCCATATCCAGAACCTTTGTTGAGGAAAATTGGATAACGATTTTTCGGATATATTCTTAAATATCTCGCAACCGGGTGGGAACTCTTTGTAAATTTATAGCGTCTATCCGAAAGCTTATTTAAGTTTCTACAAATATGGTTCTTATATGAGATTTGATAGAGCCATCTACTTCGGAGAAATCGGTGCAGAATACTGTCGGTTTCTTGTTGTTGTGTCTACGATCATTTTTAGCTTTGAGATTTCATTTTGCATTTTTAGAGGAGTGTTTACATTTTTCACGGAGTTACACTACGGGGTTTACATTTTTCACGGGTTCTGTCTCTATTCTTAGCTTGGCAAATTACAGTACAAATATGAACGGAAACACGCTAAGATGATTATACTAGATATCTTTACACAAACTCCCAAAGTGAACAAGCACAATATTACTATTGTATTACGCAATAGGAACACATTGCAAACGAAGTAAATAAAGAGAAATGTTTATCATTTACAACACACGCATGATAATATAAGCAGCTGTTTCAACGAAACCTCCAAAACAATGCGAAGAACATCCGACAGCCTCAGCCATTGATGAAAAAACAAACAGGTTGGATTTGGCTCTCACAATTTCCTTCCTGAACGTCATTAAAAATACTTGTACTATTATTATCACTCCGATTGAAAAAGCGTTTCAAATCGAGATTATACTGTTTGTACCGGTTCCCGTAGATCACAGAAGTTAAGCAACGTCGGGCGTGGTCAGTACCTGAATGGGTGACCGACCACGTGCTGTTGGCATTATAAAAGGGTGGCAACCTGTAGATATCCCGGCGCTAATAGCTAAATAGTTGATGCGCCGTTAAAAACGGAAAAAAAAAATACATAAATAAAATATACTGTTTGTTTGTAAATAGTGTATATCGACCCACAAATTAACACAGCGTTTTTATGTGTATGTTTAATTGCATTATTGGTTTTTCCATATTTTTGTTTGTGTGGCTTCTCTCTCAAGAGATGATGGTGTTTCTTAGATGAATTTTCTACTGAATCTTAACAGATTTCTTTACATCGCTGAGCCATGGCGGCAATAGGAAGTTCAATGGCACCTTTCATTAGATGTTTTGTTGATTAATTGTAAGCAATTGATTGGGTTCCATTGCTAATGGAAGTTGTGGACTATCTTCAGAAAAAACGTAAGGTGTCCCCTCTTATCCTGTAGGGTGGTAATTTGTAGACAACACGTCCTAAAAAATCTGAGTTATTAATAAAGCTCCGTTAAACAATTCAATTAATAACTATAAATATTTAATGAAGTGTAGTTATGTTTCATACTGGTTGCCGCCACTCTTATGTCGGATCAGTAAAAGTTCCAAAAAATTTAAATAGTGAAAGGTTGAAATGTAGAAGATTTACTAATGTTCTTATCGCCAGACATTTGTTTGATTAGTTACAATAACAACCAACAATATTAAACGAACTAAATTTTAAAAAAGGGTTATAAGATAAGCAAACCTAACAAAAATATTTAGGCTAAACAAGATTAAATCTCTCCTTGGAAAATTCACTTCGGCTAAATTATTCGTTGATATTAAACAAATCTCAAGTAAAATAGAAAAACAAGTGGCACATTAATTATAAGCTAATTAAATATTTTGATTGTTGTACGATAATAAAATATTTTGAATAATTTCTTTTTCTATTTTGATATCTGCGACCCACCTAAATAAATCAAAATTAGTAAATTTTGATTTGTCCCACCAACCGATTTGCATTGGACACCTGGACTACAAAGTTATTCCGCCCTTGAGTTTTTGAATAAGTGTTTGTATGTTGTGGTTTTTTTACGTTCTAAAATTCTATACGTCGAATCATTATCCATTCTTCCATAGAAATATTGATTAATTTGTATGCATTTATCAATAACTATGCATATATTTTGCTCTTATAGTTATTAATACTCCCCACCTATATCTTTACAAAGATGGGGGTTTTCTTTTAAATTTATTCAATTATTTGTGTTAGTTTTATTACTTCTTAATTTCTATTTATTTATTATAAGTCTTCACAGTTATTGCTTATGTCTGAATACCAAAAACTTACAGAAACAGTTTGTTTTTCCGTATTTAGTGGACCCTCCATCCTTGATATTCCAGAAGTAGGCCAGCTCTGAGATCTGCTAGAAACACATTTCAATAATGCAACGGATTCTTCTCGAGACTCCGGGTAAACAACACGGATCAGCTAAACTTTAACTCAGCTTTCCTTAATGTGAAAGCCCTGGAAGTAGTAGGAAAACAACAAACAAGTCAATTTTAACTGGCCCAATTCAAACGTATCTGGCACAACAAACAGATGACATTAATAATTACATTAATAATTTTGAAATTTATAGACATTCGTTTGTAATAAGTACATATTGTAATATATTTATATGTTTGTTTTGACTTATATTCGTTCACAGGAACTATAGATTTGTTAAAGTTTATCTTTACATGGTTCACCCTCATAAAGTTATGAGAGGGTAAAAACCTCTAATACCGGGTTTAATATACACACAGTGTGCTTAGGCTGGAACTATAGATTTGTTAAAGTTTATCTTTACATGGTTCACCCTCATAAAGTTATGAGAGGGTAAAAACCTCTAATACCGCGTTTAGTATACACACAGTGTGCTTAGGCTGGAACTATAGATTTGTTAAAGCTTATCTTTACATGGTTTACCGTCATAAAGTTATGAGAGGGTAAAAACCTCTATTACCGCGTTTAATATACACACAGTGTGCTTAGGCTGGAACTATAGATTTGTTAAAGTTTATCTTTACAATGTTCACCCTCATAATGTTATGAGAGGGTAAAAACCTCTAATACCGCGTTTAGTATACACACAGTGTGCTTAGGCTGGAACTATAGATTTGTTAAAGTTTATCTTTACAATGTTCACCCTCATAATGTTATGAGAGGGTAAAAACCTCTTATACCGCGTTTAATATACACACAGTGTCCTTAGGCTGGAACTTCGCCTGGCAAGTTTAACTTTTTCTAAATAAATAAATATTCTATATTTTCTTCAATTTCTTGTTGTACTTTTACATGAGTATGTAGCGAAAATCCTTTTCTCTAAGATAGGAATCCTTTGTACATCTGTAGGCGCATTGACCCCAGCCCAGATCATCCTCCTTTACCTGTTGTCAAAGGTTTTGTTAAAAATATAAAGACTTGGAAGGAAAAGCAGCTGTTCCCAGATTCCCAGTAGGACCATCACCTGCTCCGACTATTGTATGGTTAAGTGTTCTTCTTCTCACAATCCTTACAATATTTTCTATTCTTAAATTTATAATTTTTAAAAATTTTGAGATGACACGTATATCTAGTATATATTGAATACTAACAATCTAGAACTTGGAATAGTTAGTCAGCTAAAACGCTATTACACCGAATAAAAACTATTTTTTTCTGAACTAAGTGATCTTATATAATTTATTTTTACGGGTTTTATGATACATTTTTACCTATTTCAGGGGGGGAGGCTGCGGCCCTCCTCTTATATACGCCCATGTCACACTGCAGACTGTAGAGAGAGCACAGCGAAGAAATCAAACACTTGACGTTAAAGGGAAGTACACAAAGCGGACCAGCTGGCAAAAGAGGGAGCTTAGAAGATTTTAACTAATTGTAAGTATGATTTCGCAGATTGTGCTAATTCGCCAATTATTTCTCTTCATCCTTGCTCTCACAACGTTCCACACCATAGCATCTTATTGTAAAAATTTGTTATTTCTGATAACTAATTTCCCTTTAGCTATATCTATGCAATATCATGATTCAATTATTTTATGTATACTATGATGAGACACAAGAGTTGATAGTTGCACATATCCAAGAAACTTATATTATTTTTTATATTTGTTTATAGCTTGATAATGATCCTGAGGATCGAAATGCGGCTGCATCGCTACTGTTAATAAGCTAATGATTTTGAGACTGGACTTTTAGGCTTCATTATCCTACTACAGCGTTTTATAGCGGTCTCCATCTTGAATATAGTTCCACACATTTGAAATTCATCTAAAGTAATTTATTTAAATGTTGATTACGTTTGTATTAACGGACATGAAAGTATTGGAACCTTCGTATAATTTCTTAAATATCTCGAAAACCGTTTGGAAATCTTGGTACCATTTAAAAACTTACTAAAGTCTCTACGAAAAAAGTTCTAAAGTAATTTTCGATGGGACGGTGTCAATGGAAGAAATAAGTGCTTAAAACTTCGGAAGTGTTTGTTTCGTTGGTTTTATTTATGGTATGGTTCTTTGTTTTTTATTTACTCAGTTTTATTGCTAAGTTGTTTTTTTAATTGATTTTAGCAGTGATATTAATTTCCCAGTAAAACAAGTTACATAAAATGAAAAACGGTTTTTGGTTGTTTGTCATGGATATTTCCGAGCGGAAATCTAAGAAGTCCAGTGAGCAATTCTCGTAAAGTAAGTTATTGGTGCCTAAAATCTTACTTGTCTTCTAGATTTCATTGGAGTAGGACTTTTAATTTTTCACAAAATATTAACTGTATTAATTCAAGACTTTCCAAATGTCACTAGGGATAAAAACTTTAACTAAGGAACATATAATCATTTTTAATTTAATGTAACCTAATTAAAAAGAGTCGTTATTTTTCACCAAAGGTTGAAAAAATACATTAAAATGAAATAAATATTTAAAAATCCACTAGCAGCCAACACACAACTTCCTCTAACCTCCAGAGAGTTTAACATTCAACTTTCGTCAAGCAGAAACTGAGCACATCCCTCAGCCGGTGGCTAGTTAAACCCCATTTCTGAGGAACATGTTTGAACTTACCGTTAAAATAAATATAGTATAATAATAATATTTAATACTCTTAATATAATAATAATATAAGTCCAATCAGTGTCATTTGTGTTTCGATAAGTACCAATTTTCGCTTCTTATTGTCGAATGCTATATTGTTTGTTATGTTGAACTAACATTCTTTCGTTACGCTGACTGCTTTCAGAGTAAACCTCCACTTCTAAAAAAAAAAAAAAAAAAAAAAAAAAAAAAAAAAAAAAAAAAAAAAAAAAAAAAAAAAAAAAAAAAAATGGATTCCGGTTATTTTCAAAGCACCTATTTCTCGTTAGTTGGGCTCAGAGCATAGAGAGCTTCGTTGCAAGAAACCAAAAATTATGGACCGATTTTGCTCGTTAACGGACTCGTTTCATCCTTTCGTATGAGAATGGTAAGTTCCAAGCTTCGATACAAAAAGAAAAAACAAAAATGGCTGATATTTTTTAACAGGCATAACTATATTCACGGGGGACATTGTCGACGTCAATTAGGTAGGATCTATGTAGATTTGAAGAAATTTTCGACAAAATCTTTCATCACTGCAATCCCCAATAGCATTGTTCCTTGAAAAGTGCTAAACTGTACTAATTTTAATTTTTTTTATATCGAACTAAATTAGTTAAATAAACTATCTGACCTGGCCAAACTATAACAATGCTGAAAAAAAAGCTAAATTTAAACTTCTTTTATAAACCATAATATAGTGAAAAAAAAGTGTAAAAAAAGTATATGTTTATTTAAATATATTAAAAGAAAATGAGTACTTCTCTATGGCTTCTCTATTTCTAATGAATGATGATATAAACAGCTGGATCCACAGGTAGGTTTCTAGTGGCTGCCTTGACAGCTCATATCGATTTACGAGGGAGGTCTCGTCCAAACTGTATTGACTCTTATCATGTCGAAGATAATAACACTATATTTATAGACTCACTTGTTAGGTTTACTAATTATTCGGGGGGGGGGGGGGGTGCCTAATATCCTGAAGGCAGGCTAGGCTTGATAGGAGGTAGGGCTGCTCGGCTTGACGGGAAAAAGGGATGCTCAGAATAACGGGAGGCAGGAATGGTATGTCTAGGAAGTTAAGGATCCTTGTGTAATGGAAAGGTTGGGATGCAGAGCATGCTCGGAGAGCATTTAGGGATGTTCCGGCCGATGGATGGCAGTGATGGTCTGTATGATGGTAGGAAGGGATACTCGGTATAATGAGAGACAGAGATGATAACGTAATTGTTTCATATTTACAAAGGTTTCGGAAAAGGAGAAGGATTCTGTAAGAAAATCCATGAATATTACCTTTCGTATATTCAAACCTACAAGACCTTGACAACACATTTTTCACGTTTCTTTTATCAGCCCGAGTCGGGGAATTGTTATCAGCTGACACTGTTCTATTGTCTACATCTGGTTCAGTATGCAGTGCTACGTCCAGGTATATACACACCACAAAACGAGCTCATTGCTCCGTGAGTTTCTCTACCACCTGTGCATATAATCTAGGACGGTGATCGGTACCTTTGCATTGAATTGACACCAATAGATTGACGGACAAATGGCAGGAGAAAGGAACATTAGATCTTCAAGTAAGTAAAGAAGTTCTTCCATTGAAATATTTAATAATAACATTCCTCCCACCTTGTGTAAGGTACACGTATTACAGTATGAATAATGATATCCAACCGGCAGTACTTAGCGTAATCGATGATGTACAATGTTTACTTTCTATTTAGCGGACCAACTCCTTCCTGACCGTCACGATACTGGTTATGAATCGATTAGTTTCGATGGCTTTCAATCGATGTTAGTGACGCCTTTCCAAACAAAAACACATGCCTAATTTCAGTGTTTGTAGTGTCAGTTTCGTTCTTTTGAACGGTTTATTGTCCCTGCTAGCCACCGTTTTTGGTAATTCGGCTCTATTAGTACCTAAACTAGGGTTTTCGTGAAACTTTATTTCAACCTTCGTACGAATAAAAATGTAAAAAAATACGAAGACAAGGTATAGTTGGGATTCGGCTAGGAGAAAAACGTCAGACTTTCAGGAAGAAATCTGTATTTGGACGTTTCGGCTGCACATTGGCAGCCTTCTTCAGCTAAAAAAATACAACTTATAAGTAAAAAAATAAATATACAACTTGTAAGTAAAAAACAGGCAGAAATGAGCGTAGTGTATACATGAAGACAATAAATTTTAACCAATCTTATTTTTAAACAATGAAAATACGGTAGTTGGAAAGTAAACAGCATGTAGAAAGTAGTAAGTAAGCAGTACAACAAACTAATCAGTACAAAAAAGGAACATTTTTCACATAGTGAGAAAATACAATCTATTCTATAAGTGAATACAATTTATAAAAATTAATATATAGATACGTACCACTAGAGAATGCCTAGGGGGGAGGGAGGAAGACCTCGAGGACAACTTAGGTAACCATGGTTGAATGTATGAGGGACAGCAACTACACAGGGGGTTTTATAGTTTTGACTGGGGGAGGGGCGAGGAAGCGGTAAGTCGGTGAAGATGAAAGAAGTGCAATTGCTGGGTTGTAAAAGCGGGTTGTAAAGGTGTTAAGAGTTTTGGGACACACAAGTAGAAAAATTGTCTGGAGCCTGGGAACAAAGATAAAAAGGAGGTCAGGACAATTTATGGAAGACGGCGGAGTAGGCAGGGGAGATGTTTTGTTTGTCGGTTTTGTAATTAATGTTATTGGGCTTTAAGTTAATGTGGACGCATTCGGAAATCTGTCGTTTTTTGGTGTTTCGTTCTGTGGAAAGTATTTTTGTGTCGTCAAAGTTGAAAGTGTGTTTTTTTGTTATGGCGGGATCCCGTCACTTTGGGCTAAAAACCACTAACAAACTAACTACATTGTACACCAAACTCAAAGATCCCATTCCCTATGACTGCACCACCCACTGCGTTTACCAAATACCCTGCCAAACCCCCTCCTGTAATGCAGTATACATAGGTGAAACCAAAAATTATATTCAGTCCCGCATAACACAACACAAACGAACAATAAAAAACAAAGAAATCCACAAATCCGCCCTCGCAAAACACGCCATAACATAAAAACACACTTTCAACTTTGACGACACAAAAATAATTTCCACAGAATCTGACAGATTTCCGAAAGCGTCAGAGAGAAATTCTCACTAATGTAAACCATGTAGAAATTATGTCAGACATAAATTTTAGTGTAAACGCACCCTTACAAGGGAATCTTCCGTTATATGGGAATATAAAACACCATGTTATTAGCATATCGCAGAATTTAAGTTTAAGAGGAAGCATCCTGACTATAAGAACGAATCCATAACATATTTAAAGCGATTGTAAAATTGTACCCTGGGTACCATTCAGAAACCTATGAAAACGAAAATATTCTCGATTCAGGCAGTGATGAAGAAGACTATTACCATTGTTTATAACTAATAAACTTTTTATCTAATAAAATGGCAATTGTTCTATATCATAACTAGGTTTACTGTATGTTTTTCATCGAAATTTATTTATTTGTCGCTTGTTCAAGTTCTGTCACAATAATTAAACAGTATTCTTCTATTATTATTCTTCTATATATAGAAGAATAGACCATTATTCTTCTAAACACTATTCTAGCTTTTATTCTTATTTAGGTTGAAATTAAGCAGTATGTGAAGTTTCTCGAAAATCCAAGTTTCGGCACTAATTACTCCGAATTACCCAGTTTTGGATTTGTTGTGTTTTCTAATTACATTCAAGAGTAAAATGAGAGTTCTAGAAAAACTAGGAAACATATTTGTGATAGTGTTAACCTAGAGCGACATTTGAGAAGGCAAAGGAGTAATTTCCTTGTAGGATATTGTCAGTTTGCAATTCTGGCGCCTAAAAAGTGTTTACATCTTTCACGATAGACCAAAACAAAGAATTAACTCTTCAAGGCTGATTCAAAGCTGTCAGAACGATGATACATCTAATGTGACGGACAAACTATACTAACATTTACCCGTATCTAATATTCAACGAAAAAAAAGTTAGACTTACGAAGAAATAATAATATTAAAATACGGTAATTGCCCTGAATTAATCAATATTTTTTTTACGAATATAAACAAGAATTGATAAAATGTATAAAATTAAAAAAAAAAGATAATGATCTATTTCTTGCAAAATAAAATTAGAATTAAATGTTTTTATTTGAACTAGTATGATTAAAATTGAATATACTGACACTTACAAATCCTTCTGACTCAATAAAGAAATGCAGCATCGGTTGAAAATAGGTTTTATGTTTATTTATATTATTTACATTATACTCATTTAGTTCAGTATCATTTTAATTGATTTATATTTACCTTTTGTTGAAATGTTCATATTCTACTATGAACTACTTACCATATTCGATTGACTTACTTATCATATTCTATACATAATATATGTATAAATAATATGTATTCATACTTGTAATATGCTAAAGAAATTCAATTTCCTAGGGCTACTATGAAGAGAAGATAAAAATTCTGGATGAACGTAGAAATAATTGCATGTAGGTGCGCCAGTGAGGTAGGACAGTGGTTCTACATGACGTGACGTCATAGAAGATTATTAATCTCACTTCCATGTTCGCTGATTTCTCTGGAGGATGAAGCTTCCCTTCATCGGTACTTAGGTCTCAAAGGTTGGCATCAGAAACTCTTATTTTGTGCTGTTGGTTTAATTAAATCCGATGTTATTTTATTTTGAACCATCTACGCGTCACCCGCGATTGTAATTGCATACTAAAGTTTGTCCACAACGTGTCAAACGTTGCCCATACCTTATCTAGAACATGTTTTAGAAAGGTGACCAGGGCTAGGGTTGCCAGTAACAATTCTTAAAGAAGGATTTGGAGGATAGCCAAAGTATTTCTAGTTATTATGCTTAAAATTTGTTTTATAAAATCTGTTTTTCAAAAACTTTTTAAACATCTAAAAGCGCTACTTTCGTATGGCTTTATGTCCCGTTTGTACTCTATAAGGAAGTTAAGGGAAAACTGATGGTGAATCAACGTGGGCGTGGACTTCTATCTCCACTTCCCGTCAGGCGGTCCACCCACCTATATCTGGACTACCCTTTGCTTTCACCCTTTATAAGGTTGTTTAACTTGTTCCCATAGCTTGTATTTTTATTTGGTAATATTCTTTATCATTTCCCTATGCCTATCAAAACATCTACCTCCTATTCAGGTAGATAGTTAAGTTCTATTGTGCATGCGAGAATCTGCGAGAATATTAATTAAAATCGGTCCATTTTTTGAGGGAGGTAGAGGGCGAAGAGAAACAAAGACTGTCCCGCGGGAGCTGCATAACTAACCACATTCCTCAGAATTTTGGTAGTGTAGAGTACATATCTGAATTATTTGCTTAAAAGAACGTATATTAATAAAATAAAAACGTTTTATGTATGCCTGGTGGTGCACTACTTACTAGTACTTACTGTACTACTATAAATACACAAAAACTTCACGTTTTTGTCTATTGATCTTGATGAATAATAAAAGGAACGGGATACAATAATAACGCAGGAACGGGATACAGTAATAACGCAGGAACGGGATACAGTAATAACGCAGGAACGGGATACAGTAATAACGCAGGAACGGGATACAGCGCTCCTGGTGTTAGAAGACAGAACTCTACAATCCATATAAAGTCCTATACGAACAGATGCGCTCCCACGCTCTTCCCAAATGAAGAGGAAGTTTATTGAGGCATACGTTGAACAAGTTTTGTACCTTCTAATACCTTGTGTGAAGAAATTATGAATTACCTATGTTTTATTGGCCAAACTGTGGGAATCCATTGTACAGTCCGGAAGCAATAAAAAGTAGCTGACAGATTGTTAGAAAAGTTTTCAAAAACATTTCAAAATAGTTGGATTATTCTAAACCAAACTTTACGCATAATTTGGAATGTTTTCAAATAAAAATTCAAATAATATAATATGTATACATTTTAACGGGGGCCATTTTCGGTTCCTACTAGGTAGGATCGATAAAGATTTGAAGAAGTGTTTAAAAAATTCCGTCATGAGTGCAACCTCAATAGCAACTTCCATTCATTCGGAGGAAAGTGCTAACAGGCAATATTCTAGACTGGGCTTCCGGATTCAACCTTTCTCTGGAAACAGAGTTATCAGGTTCGCTAATATTCTCCGGCTGCTTGATTTCCGCCTAGAAAGGACTGGAATCTGTGGGAAAACCCATCGTCTACTCCCGAAAGGCGATACTGTTGTATGCAACTCTTTCAATGCATATCTTAGATCCCTAAATAAATAAACTCAGAAGTCGGAGTAGGAAGGAAGTACATTAGTAGAAAGAAGAAAATACTCTTGTTCCTGAGTTCTATCGAGGTCACGGAGGTGATTTATAGCAGCAAACAGCTGTTTCTAGCGAAGTCTATCTCAGGGTTTGTTTGTTTATTGGAGTAACTCTGCATTCCAGAGATTGGAAAAGAGTTCAAAAAGAGGAGGGAGGGAGGTAGAGATGGGATGTATATATAGAAATCTAAAAAATGGACCAATTTTTTTGTGAATTTGGTAGAAAAATACTTTTTCTGACTCGTTTACTAGAAGGATGCGTCCACTGTAACATGGAATTAGCAAAATCCGCGCGAAACAAATCGAAGCGTCTTTCCACAAATATTTTCCTCTTCTTTTAATAAAGGCCTTATAGGCCACAAAATTGTTTCAAAACTTCATTTAAACCATTTTTTTTTTTTATGTCGATTAGTTTCCGGCAAACTTTAGTTTCCGGCCTCTCTTCACAGACAAAATTTTCTCATAAACTGTAGTCGCCATCTAATAAATTTGTCTAAAACAAACAAAAAATAAATTATAAGTTTTTGTTTGTTTTGGACTAATTTATTAGATGACGACTACTATGAATAAGAAACGTTTGTCTGTGAAGAGGGGCCAAGTTTGCCAGAAATTATTCGACATAAATAAAATGGTTTAAATGCTGTTTTGACGCAATTTTGTGTCTTATAATGCCTTTATTAAAAGGAGAGGATATATATATATATATATATTTGTTTTCGGGCACACGACATCTAAGCCGGCCATCTACTGGTTACCACCCTTTCTAAACATCCATGGGGCAGCAGTAAATCCTCTCCGCTAGCCCTGAATTGAGAAAAATCCCTGCTTCAGGCGGGACTCGAACCACCATTCCCGCATGAGAATCCAATACGTCCACTGGACTATGGTTTATGGGGCGAAATTCGAATGAAAGAAATCGGAGTGCCTAAATTTTCGCGTTAATATGCTTGCAGATACTCTTTTGATAGATTCCCTAACGTATTAAAACGAACGAAACCATTTTTATGGAGATACCTGTAACCGTTTTCGAGAAAAGTGAATACAAATATTTTTTTTAAGCTAATTTTCGCGTTGGGTACTTAGAATTGTTGGATTCAATTAAAATATTTTCTACATGTTAGAATTTTATCTAAACTATGATATTTAAATTTTTAGTTACATTTGAAATTAAGAAAGTATTAACAAAATATATATTTTATTAACAGGCCCGAAACGTTTTCGGGACTTTGGAATATTTAATAAATTTTTAGTTCTAACACTGGGAAGTATGACCCTGAATATGTGCTCAGTAGACACCTGACTAAATAATCATTGTAACTCATTTACAAGGCAAAATATCCTACTTAACGCTCGGTATGAATTTTCAATGTTTAGTAAATGTTTTCTATTATTATTTTATTTATTTTTTTAATTCACTAACATATTTTCTGTTGGAAAATAGAGTCGCACCCATAGAAGAAGAGCTATTGAAGTCGACATGAACTATCACTCCTGAACTTATCTTTCTTGATGTCTGTACAATGGACGGTATGGACAATGACTGAGTAGATAGGCTAGCGTAGGGCTTATATTCCTTCGAGCGGAATATTGCAACTGTTACACTTGCACAAAGTTATGTCAAGGAAAATATGCTTGCGTTGATTATAATCCCCAATAATATTTGTTCTAATACAGCTTCCATGTACAGACAGGGATCCGTTACATTTTTTTTTTTTTTTTTTTATCTATAGATATTTATTTTTCAATAATTACTTATAGTTCAATTGAAAATTCTTTAGTCCTTGTGAGTCAAGTTAGCATTAACTATGTGAAGTGATATTATAATTGTTGGTATAAATACTGATTAGGGGGCGAGGTTAGCTCAGTGGTAGAGCAATCGACCAATGAACTGGTGGACCCAGGTTCAAAACCCGAGCGTGCACTAAAAGATTTTTTCTTCTAGTGTCATCGTTTGAGGGTTGGATGTGGGGTCCCAGATCGTCCCCAGGCTCACCCAGTCTTTAATTAATTAATGCGTACCTGCAAAGGGACAAATCAGGCGGCCGGAGCATAGTACTGATCATACTATCTTCCTAGTGTGCCATATGGTCAGGAATCAGATACCTCTACAGTGTCTGCACCTCTGGGCCCTTAGTGGCCTTTTATGGGACTGATGATATAAATACTGATTACTTATCAATATTCTTGTGACATAGAGTCCTTCATTAAAATTGTTTGCCAGTCAATCCTCAGAAGATATAGATAGATTTTCATACAAAACGCCAAAGATATTAAAGGACATTAATCGTGCCCGTAACATAACTTGAGCCGCAAGGAAGTTATGACCTCATAAAGTCCTGGAGAATTATCTTCAACTTATTTATGACCTCATATCATCAACTCCTGCTGAGGCAGCTTTTACTGCCAAGGTGTTTTCTTCGTGTGCTCTCTTTATGAAAGGATATTAACGAAACGGCAATAAAAAGGTTAAACAAACTGAAGAATAGGTAGGTAAAAAGTCCGTCACGCGGGAGCTGCATAACTAAATCGACTCCTCAGATGGTGGTACAACATAATAATAGTAACTGAAATAAATCCGTGTATTATGTTTATTGTGGCGTTACCAAAATCAATTAAATGTGGCGGAAGGTTAATAATAATTTGTTTATTTATGGCTGGACCGCAACGTGGGCGATTAACAAATTATTTAGTCCATATGGAAACGTCACCTCTGGAAGAAATAATGATATTAATATATACATTATAATGGATTATCATAACATAAAGAAAATAAATATAATTTAAAAAAAAAATAAGGGGAAAATACAATAAATAAACACAATAATAAAATTACACAATTAATCCAGCTACAAATAATTTTTTTCTGGTCTCCATGTTCCACGCCACTCTGGCACCTTTTCAAGAGCTTACAACTATTGCATAATTAAAACTATGTATGGTCACACGATTAAACATTTTTTTTAAAATCCCACAATTTTAACCTTCGAACCTTTTTTAAATTTCATATTTTTTTTCTTCCACGAATAAATCAACAAATATGTCGTGTAAATGTTTTATATCTGTATTTTTATAAACCACTTTATTTTTATTTTAGCACTTTCCTCCGAAGGAAAGTAGCTATTGAGGTTGGACTCATGACGGAATTTTTGAAAAATTTCTTCAAATCTTTATCGATCCTACCTAGTAGACACCGAAAATTACCCCCGTTAAAATTTATATATATATATATATATATATATATATATATATATATATATATATGTGTGTGTGTGTGTGTGTGTCTGTTAACACGATAGCAGCCAGAGTTTTTGTTTTTTCGTCACGAAACTTGGTATATAGCATTCAATTAGCAAACGATTGAACGAGTTCGTTAACCAGCAAAGTCGGTCCACCGGAAGCGGGGGTTTACCCCGAACCCAAAACACTAATTTGACCATGTCAGCCGTAATATTTGTTATATTTCAACGAAACTTGGTATTCGTAGTGGTAATATAGAGAGAAAAGTGAGATATAAAAATGAACTAAATCGGTTCATTAGAAGGGGGGGTTTACTCCAGACCCACAATACCAATTCGCCACTACCATCCGTGATTTTTGGTATATTTCGACGAAACTCGGTATTCGTAGTGGTAATCCACAGGTAAATATGTGTTGTAAAAATAAACTAAATGGGTTCATTAGGAGGGGGGGGGGGGGTTTACTCCGGACCCACAATACCAATTCGCCACTACCAGCCGTGATTTTTGGTATATTTCGACGAAACTCGGTATTCGTAGTGGTAATCTACAGGTAAATATGTGTTGTAAAAATAAACTAAATCGGTTCATTAAAAGGGGGGGGGGTTTACTCCGGGCCCACAATACCAATTCGCCACTACCAGCCGTAATTTTTGTTACATTTCAACGAAACTTGGTATTCGTGGTGGTAATCAACAGAGAAAAATGGGTTGTAAAAATAAACTAAATCGGGTTATTTGGAGGGGGGGGGTTTACTCCGGACCTAAAGTACTAATATACTTATAACGGTCGTAATTTCTGCTTTATTGTAACGAAACGCGGTATACGTCGTAGGTAACTCATGAGAAAGAAGTGTTGTAAAAATGAGCTGAATCGGTCAATCGGAATGCGGGGGTTTAATTTGTAATATATTTCAATAGAAAAGCCCGCCAGACGTAGGTTCACAAAGCCGCCGCAAGGAGCGCTTTCTACCACTAGAGTGACTGTATCCTGTTCCTGCGTTAGATCAAAATACAATAATATGAGGTTTTTTGTATTTATTACGTAGTGTAATAGGTACCATGTGTAAACATAACTCTGGAAGCAAATTAATAATTAATCAGTTACTCATTACAAATTTAAAAGAGAAGTATTCATGTTTTTATTTTATTTATGTAGGATATTTTAAGCAAATTGTTCTGGAAAGCAGTCTAAACAACCCAAATTCTGAGGAAAGTGCTTAGTTATGCAGCTCCTGCGTGACGGACTTTTTAATAATACATATGTGTCCTTTTATTTTCCGTTTGTGGTTATTTCCTTTGTCAAGTATATTAAAATATGTGGCAAGTTTTTATTGTGTGGTCATTAATTACATATTTATATCCACCTTGATCTTCATTTTCAGCATGTAATTTAATATTATCTTTACCATTTGTCCGGATTCAACTTTTTAAGATATTTCACAATTCTGGCAACTAATCTCATAAAAATTATATTAGATACCTACTGTATACACCGAGTTTGGTTGCAAAAATGACAATAACTTGAGACAAATGGATAAATTAGCAATTATGGTCCGGAGTAAATCCCTCCCCCTTCCTCTGCAGATTGATCGATGTTGCTAGGTAACGAACTGGCAAAATCTTCGATCAGTTGCTATAGAAATGCTATTTACCAAGTTTCGTAGCAAAAACAAACTGAGGCCGCTATCGTGTTAACAGACACAAACACATAAACTTCATAAAAAATCATTAATTAATATGAATTTGCGCTGTTAATTTGTGCAATAGAATGTATTTAAAATAACTTATTTAAATGCAAACCAAACACGAATAGCTTTATTCTTTTATATTTGTAATGAAGAGCTGACGGAATTATTATTAGCACTTTCCTCCGAAGGAAAGTAGCTATTGAGGTTGGACTCATGACGGAATGTTTGAAAAATTTCTTCGAATCTTTATCGATCCTACCTAGTAGACACCGAAAATGACCCCCGTTAAAATTTATATATATCTATATATATATATATATATATATATATATATATATATATATATATATATGCATATATATATATGTGTCTGTTAACACGATAGCGGCCAGAGTTTTTGTTTTTCCTTCATGAAACGTGGTATATAGCGTTCAAATAGCAAACGATTGAACGAGTTCGTTAACCACCAAAATCGTTCCACCGGGAGGGGGGGTTTACCCCGGACCCAAAACACTAATTTGACCATACCAGCCGTAGTTTTTGTTATATTTCAACAAAACTCGGTATTAGTTATTTTGATCTAAAGAGAGAATTCCGTTGTAAAAATAAACTAAATCGGTTCATTAGAAGGGGGGGTTTACACCGGACCCACAATACCAATTTGCCACTGCAAGCCGTAATTTTTGTTACATTTCAACGAAACTTGGTATTCGTGGTGGTAATCAACAGAGAAAAATGGGTTGTAAAAATAAACTAAATCGGGTTATTTGGAGGGGGGGTTTACTCCGGACCTAAAGTACTAATATACTCATAACGGTCGTAATTTCTGCTGTATTGTAACGAAATGCGGTATGCGTCGTGGGTATCTCATGAGAAAGAAGTGTTGTAAAAATGAAGTAAATCGGTCTATTGGAAAGGAGGGTTTACTTTAAAGTCTGTTTCATTACAATTAGCCAGCCAGACGTCGGTTCGCAAAGGCGCTACAAGGAGCGCTATCTCCCACTATGGGGACTGTATCCTGTTCCTGCGTCAGATCAAAAGACGGAATGTGAAGTTTTTGTGTATTTATTAAGTAGTACAGTATCATGTATTAACATAACTCTGGAAGCAAATTATTTACAAAATTAATAATTGAACAGGCCTCATAAGAAATGTAAATGAGCAGAACTATTCACGTTTTTATTTTTATTTATATAGGTTATTTACAGCAAATTATTCAGTAATGTAGTCTACACTAAAAAAATTCTGAGGAAAGTGCTTAGTTATGCAGCTCCTGCGTGACGGACTTTTTTTACTTTATTTTCTGTTTTGGAGTAAAACCCAACTTACTCTGAATCGTTTCTTTTATTAAAAAAAAACTTAAATTGTTATTCGGAAATTGTTAATAAGTATATACTAATTATTTAAATCAACAGCACAAAATAAGTGTTATTAATGCCAATTTTAGAGACCCAACTGCTGTTAGAGAGGAATTTGAGGATGAACAATGATTGCTAAGGCTGTGGTTAGGAAATAACTACCTCCTTGCTCTATTCCAAGGAGACAAGCGTAACTAATGATCTTTACAAATAATGGAAGGTACAGCAAGGGCCTCAAGAGAAATCAGCGAACATGGAGGTAGGCAGAGAGATTAATAATCTTTAATGACGTCACGTCATGTAGAACTATTGTCCTACCTCACTTGCGTACCTGCATGCAATTATTTCTACGTACACCTGGACTTATTATCTTCTCTTCATAGCCCTTGGGAGATTGTATTTATTTCGCATATTACTTGTATTAGTATGCTTTATTTATACATATTTTATGTTAGAATAGGAAAATTAATCTATTTACAGTTTAAAACATGGTACAATTTATTATGTTTTAATTTACAAATTGAAAATTTCAACAAAAGGTAAATATAACTCAATTAAAATAATACTGCACTAAATGAGTATAATGTAAATAATATAAATTAACATAAAAACTATTTTCAAGTGCTAAAAACAAAATACAGAGAAAAACGTCCTTAAACATTTTTTTTAGCCCAATTAAATTGGGTTGCTCGCCACATAATATACTAAAATAAACAACTCAAATAAAAAAAAGTAATCATAAGCATGGAATATCGTTATTTGATGAACACATTCACACAAGGGCTTTTAGTATTTAGAAATATGGAAGGAATGAAAAAGCAAAAAATATTAAATGTGAATGAATATACAAAAACTGTGTTTGGAGTTACTGACCATCCAATGCAAGACAAAGTGTCCAGATTCCCCCGTACATCGGGACGAGGTAGAGAGAGGCTAGTTCGTTGCCATCCTCAGACTGGTATCCTGATTCCCGGTGGTATTCTCTCACGGAGATGTGGGTCACTCTGCCCTTCAGGAACCATTCCACGATCACCTGCAACAAATCATTTAAACCAAATGATTATTCAGATAAGTGAAAGAAGACATGAAAGTATACGACAATGTTATTGTAAAACAATTGATTAAAATAACTAAATGAAATGAAAACAAAATAGGTAAAACATTACAATTAAATCGTGAAATTTGGAATTATTACAAACTACAAAAATTAAATAGCGACACGATATCAATGAGACAATCTGCTTGCTCTCTCACTTGATTCCGCAAGAGCAAGCGACAAACACCATCTCACTCGATTTTCCTTATTTGGAGTGCGTGTAAGTAGTGTACTAATTTTTTTCTTTTAATTAGGTATTCAAAATGTCTCGAGGGCCGGATCCGGCCCGCGGTCCGGTTGTTGCCTACATAAGGTATAGAGCAAAGGGCGACAACCTGCGGCTCTTTAAAGGATTATTTGTGGTATCAATAAATGTACCCGCGTTTCCTTTTTATGCTACTATATTTTAATACATTATTACAAAGACAAACAAAATAAAAAAGTGGTCTTTTCCAAAAACGCCATACATATATTCGTAAATCCGAATCCGGTATCCGTTTCACCCCACCATCATTTGAAGGTCAAATTTCGTATCAAGTCGTTCTAGATAAAATAACTAGAGCTTCCATGCTTTTGAGGGTCGCTGAATTCGTATCCGAGGTCTGTTTCACTCCATCGGCGCAAAATCAAGGCCATTTCAAAAACAAATATGTTTATTTTACAAAAATTGAATCTGCAGTCAGAATTTATTTTGTGCAAAATAAACATATTTGTCCTTGAAATGACCTTGATTTTGTCCCGATGGGGTGAAACAGAATTCGGCGACCCTCAAAACCATGGAAGCTCTAGTTATTTCTTCTATAAACGACTTCATATGAAATTTGACCTTCAAATGCCTTTAAACCTGACGTTGTGGGGGTGAAACGGACTCCGGATTCGGATTCGGCGCGTCGAAATACATAAGAATAAATTTATGCAGATTTGACAAGTTGGTCTTTCAGTATTTGTCATCAAGTATTCGTGTGTAATGCGTTTGTGGCCTTAAAAAAAATTTAAACAAAAAAATAAATAAAAAAAATACAAGTATTACCCCTTAAAAAAACAACACCAACAAGTTTGAGTGTGTTCTATATTCTTGATAGAGCTGGAGGAATGCAAGCATAATGTATGTAGAAGCTGGATTACCTCAAAGCTCCAATTTCTCGGCTCCTTTAGAGTTTTCCCAGCAGATTTCCCAGTAGGCCGCCTAAGGGTATATCTTCCTTCCGTACTTTATATCGAGAAGTCATAACATTTTCGGCTCTACCTCAGATCAAATATGCATTCCTTTCCCTGAATTCCCTCTTATGCTATAAAGCTCTTCTGCTGGCTTTTATTAACATCATGATTTTTATAGTCATTCCTCAAAGCAATAAGTATAAATAAATAATCCAAGCAGGTAATATTTTTAAATATTTACACAGCTTAAGGGAGTTTAAACACTTTTTAGGGAAAAAGCATTGCTTACCATCTGACTATGAGAGCGTTTTCTTATCCGTAGGATCACTTTGAAATCATAGAATAGAAAAAGTTAATGCTTTGTCTTAAACACATGTAGAAATGTCAAATGAAATCTCAAAGAGAAACAAAATTTTGGGCGCTACAATTGGAAACTGATATATATCCTAAGCGGAAATTACTCCATTTGAGCATATAACAACTGTATTTTTAGGAAATTTAATACGCTTTCGAAAATATTCTTTACATTTACTACGATATCACAAACGGTTTCGAGATCATATGAGGAGCTTAGTATCAAAGTTGGACAACTCCATTTTTTTCAGTTTTGAGATTTTTGTCGATTCTTAAGTGGATTTTTATGCTGCATTCGATTTTACAACTGTTTTTCATTAAAAACGGACAGAGAATAGGCAAAATAGCGTTTATTTTAACCGTTCAGAATCAAAATATGGACAATTCCAACATAGTTTGGTTTCATAAAATGACAACTCCATCAGTAGCCAATGAGAAGCTTGCATTCATGCAATCTGCTCCCAAAATGCACTGCAAATCCATCATGGCTGAATGTTTATAGTTACTTGTAATAAGTGCATTTGGCGATAATTCTTATTAATAACTAGCTGTTATCCGGCACACTGTGGTTCCAAATGCCGGATTTTGGGACAAAACCTCTAGGTACTTGAATCTTTCTGATTTAGGTATGATTTTTGAAGAATTTCTTTTGTGCCGAGTCGAATGGGACCACTACCAATTCTATAGAATAATTATTTTATTAATAAACGGGCTTTATATAACAACAACCGTGAAAAACAGCCGGTATTTAATTTAAAATATTAGTGAATAAATTAACAGCTAATGTGGTACTGGTAACTGTTCTCGACATATTCCTCTTTATTTAAATGTTCGCGTATAACAAATAAATATTGACAGTTTCACACTAGATATTAAATAGATCTCATCGTTAATGTTCAGTTAACGTGAAGACGTAATACGTTACACTGACCTAACAATATTACACTACTGGCAACTGGATTGGACTAACACAACAGAGAACAAACTGAGGACGGTGAAGTTCACGGTAAAAGAATGGCCTTCGTCACACAGAAAATCACGACGCGAAGAAGTCATATTAGCCAGACTACGTATCGGCCACAGTCGTGTGATTCACGAGTACCTAATGACTAACAAGGACAAACCAACGTGCCGAACATGTAACTCAGAACTGACAATCAAGCATATACTGACTAACTGCTATTTAAGACAGAACCTTGATGTACCTATTGACCTGACAGAACTCCTCGGAGATGACAGCCACCACATTGATACAATACTCAAACATTTAAAGGACATAAACATTTACAACAACATCTAAGTAAATACCAAGTCAAAAAATCTGGTTAAAATATTTTAAAATTATTATATAAGAACATGTTCTAGGAATATGCTCGACTAAACCTACTTTACATCGCCCTCTACTGAAAATACAGAAAAAATGCACTTCGCCATAGATGCGGTGCGATAAATAAATAAATAAAAAAATTGTAAAAATAATAATTGTAATGTTCAGTTATTTGCTATTAAAAACTTTTCAACAACTCTCTGCAGAAAATAATAATGGTTAACTCGTTTTTCATAAAATAATCGCATCGCTAATTGATAACTTTATTTTATTAGCTGTGCACAGGTATGGCTGAGTACGGCGATGAAAATTATAGCACAGCCACGTCAATACATGTAGTTTTAGGTAAAACTGTGCGAAGAGGATAGCTAAGTAACTTAATAAAATAAGGATAATTTAGTTTCATTCAATTTGTCAAACTGTATTTAAATAACATTTTTCATGTAATTTTTAACTATATAATTTTGATTTAATACATTAGACATAATTACATTATATTAAAACACCCTCGAGCATACCAAATTCATATTTGTTTGGTTTCAAAAGAGGATAGGTTCAATTTTCAAATGGCTCCCTTTGGTTTCAAAAACAGACAACTCCATGACTTGGTTTAAAACATGGACAACTCCACTATTTAAAGTGTAATTACGGCCTTAATACTTATATAATTTTGTAGTGCCTTTGAAATAACGTTTCTGAGGCCTATAAGAATAACATATAAAAAAATCACCATGATACTGACATCAATATTGCAGATATGGTTTTTTGCCTCTCCAGTAAAAAAAGCAAAAGTGGAGTTGTCCAACTTTGATACTAAGCTCCTCATATGTGAATAAATCCGAAAATCCACAGAAAAATATAGTTGTTTCTATTTTACTCGACAACAGTTGTATATATGAAAATGGTTTCATTAGATTCCCCACGTCCAATTACTTATACCTGGAATCCTAGTAACGCAAATAGGCCAGCGTTACGATTATTTGCCCAAAAAAGCATGTTCCCGTTGATTGATTCTGCTATTTAAGGAGCTTGACCTTTCAAATCATACCAAATTTTATTAAAATCAGTCCATTTTTATAATATACTAGCTGTTACCCAGTGTGCCACTCTACACCTACTTTCTGCCTATGACTCTCCCCTTATCAAGATCTACCTGTATACCCAGTTACGTCAAAATCGGTCAAACGGTGTGAATTTGTTTATATCTGTCGAGATGTAGTTCGTGAGACAGCCAACAGAGGCCAGCGCCACAGCAGTTCTGAAAAAAGAAACCAACAAAGGCCACCACCAAAGCCTGCGAATAGATAACAACTGCATTACAAGATTATATAATGATGTAAAGTCATCAATGAGTTCGAGTTACTCTAATTATCAGGAACACCAACAAATAAATCTGAGACATTATTCGAAATGGCTGTCGATTCAAAATGGCCGTCACAATCTGAATGGTTCAGTGTAGCCAATTTTTCTTTGATAACCGAAAACAGTTTTAGGACACGTTCCAACATATAAGCCGCTACTAAACGATAGTTTCATCTACCCTAGTTGTAGCTTCAGTTTTACCGGCTACACCTCAGTTTAGGGTAGTTGTAGTGTTAACCTTTGTTTAATCACAAGGATTTTAGATAAAGCAAACTTAGTGTTGTACTTTGTAATCGTTTCGTTTTAATCACACCGCCCAAAGCTCCCTCTAAATCCCCAGGTACTGACTGTATACTCAGCAGACCTGTTTGGGCGTGGTTCGAAGAACAAACAGCGAGTTCCGCGTTCCAGTCTCGCCACTTCCTAGTTCTCCTATAACTTGGAAACTCTCCTTGACTCTTTGAGTTCTTTTATTGTGCTCTAATAAAGAAGTGTTTAAGGACGGAGAATTCTTTTCGATATCACAGGCATTCTGGGAATAACCAGTTCTGTGAAGTTGACGCATTATTGAGGAGAATTTGGAGTCATTACATTGGTTTGGTTGAACTAAACCACATATATACTGGATGAACAATCTGTTTATATATAGGTTCGGTATTGTAAACATTACTCGAATAGTGTTGACGAGATGATTGATTTTATATAACCATTCATAAGATATTATCATTAAATGAATCCAATACAATATAGAATAAACATTAGTTAATCAATATTTACTCCATACAAAGCATCCAATGTCTTTAGAAGCTGGAGTCCTTGGATTTTTTGCTGATCCAAACCTTAGTTCGATCGAGTGGCTTAGATAATGGCCCCGGGCGGGGATATTGTCCGAATAAAAACCACTATTGCCGAGTAGTAAAGGGAGAGGGAGAGGGAGAAAGGAGGGAGAAGAGTAGTTCTACTTCCCTAAGACTAGGCCACAAGATTGCATCGGTGTTTACTCTCTAGTTCGGGGTAAACAATGATATATTTCAATTCCACCGTACAGGAATCTTGATTCCAACTAACAAATGTCTTCTTTATATGTTATTTTGACAAGGGAAAGGTCAAATAGTAGTACTGAAAATTAATAAATGAAAACAAAAATTGAATAGATAATTATTCAATTTTGTTGTTCGATTTATTAATTCGAGCTAAACTATAGTTCGACCGCTAACAAAAGAACCAGAAGGGGCGTGGCTGGAGGAGAGCTAGTCATTCCCCCACATGGGTTGGAGGCAGCGCATGCGCATTATCTGGTTCTTTTCTTCGCGGTACACCTATAGTTTAATAGTGCTGTATATGGAACGTTCCTTTAAATAGTTTAAAACTAGAATTAATAGTAGGAGTCAACCAATAACAGTTCCCATTTCAAGCTTTCCGAATCTCGCCTGGAGTAATGATTATGTAGTTACCACACTTTTCTTGCCAGGATATCAACTTTACTAAATGGCTGTCGTTATTTTTTTATTATTATTTTTTTTTTTAATATTCTTGCATAAATGTGTTGTGTAAGATATTTTATAAGTCCTTTATTGCCTTAGCTACCATTGAAAAGTAATCTGGTATCTAAGAGTGCAGTTTGTTAGAATATGGTTTATGGATAAGTGTTTATCGCAGAGGATGCAAGTAGTTATGTCTTGGTTTGACATGATGTACGAATGAGTGAGTTGTTTATGCCCGATCCCGAAATAATAACGTTTGTGGTGCTAATGGCCGAGATGTCGATGCGCCGTTAAAAAAAAACCCTTGTATTTATATAGGTTATTTTGAATTATATAGGTTATTTTGAGTTTATATAGGTTATTTTGAATTTACATAGGACATTTTGTATTTGTTTCGTTTATTTTATATTTATATAGATTATATTGTATTTATATAGGACATTTTGTATTTGTTTCGTTTATTTTATATTAAGGTATATAGGTTATTTTATATAGGTTATTATATATTTATATAGGATATTTTGTATTTATACAGGTTATGTTAAGCGTAATCCCGTCAACTTGCTGAGTAATGTGCCTAGTTATGTTGATCCTTCGTGACTGACTTTTTTAAAGTCGTTTTGTTGGTTTAATATTTGATGACACCAATTAGCAATTAGTTTTAACGAGACAAAAGTAATTAACTTTTCCAGCCTTCTTCCTCGCTACAAAATTTATGTAAATTTTTATTAGATGATCAAAGAACTCAATTGGCCCCTAAATACAGTTCTCTTATCATTATTTAAGGTGATTCTAATTAAATTAATGTATTATAATTATCTTTTTATAGCACTCACCTGACACAATTATTTCATTATACTTAGGTATATTCTTTATTAAAAAGTTCAATATATTTAAACTTATATTTATATAATATTTTTTTATTTATATTTAATTTATAGAGTTCCGTGACGTAGGCGAAAAACTCTATAGACGTCAATGTTAATAGACAAATAAATAAATAAAGAAAGAAAGAAAGAAAGGAAAGATAGTAAGAAGAAAAAGAAGAACTGCGACAGAGACAAAAAACAAACAAAAAAATAATATAAATGCAAATTAATAAATGAATAGAATGCTATATTTTAAGTCCATTCAGTTAATATTAGGTATGTAATTATTTCTTACATGAATTATGCAGTGCTCGCAAGAGTCAGCCAATATACTAATAACTAGAAATTTTTACTTTTTAGCAAAACAATTAGCAATGTAATTGCCTGTCTCGTCATAATAGGCTCTAAATATTACAGTCCAATTAACAGCGTGTAGTTTTTGTATTAACACTGTTGACGATTATGTGGCTCTCATAAACGAAAAGAATGATATCTCTAGAAATAAATTTTAAAATAAATATCAGCATAAAAAGAAAATAAATAAAAAGTCTATTAATAATGGCCGTGTATTTTTGTGTCGAAATAAAGAACAGTTGACCGGGGATTTCGGCCTGATTTGTCGATTCAAATACGTCCAATGTTTCGTTCTGAATTGCAGTGCTGCGAAACTACAAGAAGTGGCGTTGCAGAACGCATTATGATATAATGAAATGTTCATTCGATGGTCTTAAGGACTCTAAGGTTGGCTCGGATTAAAAAAAAACACCTTGTTATATCCATGTTTGTTTGATTACAAGATTTCAATGGATTTTGGATCCAAGCAATAACTCCCACGGATGTATAAGGACCCTGGTGCAGTTTTTCGTGGTTTCTCCTAAAATCTTTCAAAATTGGATGTAATGATCTTTGGAACGCCATATCTTATTTGAATCTATTTTTCGAACGTTTGGGCATCCTCTCAATCTTCAGCAACAAATGACTCCATGGTCACCACAAATTTATCGTGGTCTTCCTCCACCCCCTAGGCATTTCTTGTTGAATAAGGCTACCAAAGAGCATACCGAAACGTTTGAAATATAGATTTGTCTGGTAATCTGAGATTTCCAAAAAGTCTTACCATCTCAACGCTAACTATCTGTACCTCATTAAAACGTGTTACATAAATTGAAATAAGCAAGCTGTCAGCAAATATGCCAGTGATCGTTTTCTTCCAAACTACTTCTTGGAAGTCCACTTAACCTTAATCGTCCGACACTTCTTATCCAATCTTTAACTCTTTAACCCAGCGTTTCTCAAACTACCGAGCGTTTCACCTAGCCATTAGCGGGGCTCCGCTGGCGAAACAATTATGTTTTGAATTCATCTAATAAAAATGTTCCCTATAAATGTGCAAGACTATTTATTAAAACATCCAGTGATACAATTATGCAACATTTTATTGTATCTAAAATCCTATGTCCTTGTGGGCCAGAAATTAAATCCTAAAATGGCAAGAGTTGAAAGGGGGCCGTAAAAAAGAATTTGTTTTGAGGAGGGGGACCCCGGGCAACAGAAGTTTAAGAACCCCTGCTTTAACTGTCCCCGTCGCCTCCTATCAATACCCAACCGCCGACACAACTTCCTAGATTTCTTCCTTCAGCCCATTTCCTCCAAACCTCCTCCATATATCCACAACCTCCTCTGGTAAGAAATCCTCTATCCACATCCTAGTGAACCCATTCTGTCTCTTCTACCTTTATTCTCCACCTCATAAAGCCTCCTCCTTTCACTGAAAATATTTTCCCCCATTGGATCGAACCATAAAACGAGATACACATTGTTATGAGTCATAAAGGCTCATTGAAGTACCTCAGGGGTTTCCCAGCTTCCGTTATTGGCTGTAATAATTTTATCACGTCGGGAATAAAAATGTTTATACCCGAAAACTCGGTTATATTTGGGTATTGCCATCATTTCAACGGGTTATTGCCCCGACCCGATTAGTAATGCTGTCAATAATTTCGAATAGTATCAGTATTTTTTTATTTATTTTGCACAGACTACAGTTCGTCATTAGCGCCATAATGTCAGATTATTGTTGGAACGTGTTGGTGCATTTTGTGTACTATCGATTTTTTTAATTACAAAAAGTAACGACACACAGGAACTGCGTCATCTTAGTGTGTTTTCATTATAATCCTCAGGTTATTTATTTTTATTTATTTATTAAAAGTTTCGCAGTTTTTAGCGATATACTCTATAACAATAAACGATGATTACATGATTACAAAATAAATGATGATTAAATAAATGATAATAACAGTGATTACAATAAATGATGATTTAGCAATAAATGGAGATATGATGATTTGACAATAAATGATGATGACATGATTACAGAGTTCATACACATACACACACACATATATTCATATGCGTATATTATTGCACTATATCTATATTGTTTATATTTACATTATACATACATTATACATTATTATTATCTATAGACTTATAGCGTACATTATTATATCTATATAATTATTTTATTCATTAATATTATTATTATTACATTTATTCCTTATTATTATATATATACTTATATTACACATTATTATTATTACACTATTCCTTATCATTATCCATATACTAATATTGCACATTATTACTACATTGCTTGTTTTTATTGTTATTGTTTTTCGCTACACAGTAATTTACCAATTAAAATGTATTTAATGCTGCAATTTGTTCATAGCAAACAGTTTAGTTTGTGTCTGTATTGTTTATGTTCAGATTTAGTTAATGCTTGAAATAGATTGGTGTAATGTTATTCTCAAAGATAGATATATCTGCTTTTCAGATTACCTGTATAAATAATGTTAGACAGATACGTAAATAGAGGATCTTATTATGTGACGTATCGTCACAGTTTGTTAAATATATTTGTATTTTTTAAATATGTGTATATCTTGTCTATATACTGGCTTTTATCTGAGAGTAGTTCAGTCATGTTGTCCGGTAAGTCATAGTTTTCTCTCAACCGACATTCAGTCAGGATGTGTTTTATTGTCAGTGGGGTGTTACATACTTCACATGTCGGTCTGTCCTGTCTCGTCATGAGGTGTACGTGCGTCAGCCGTGAATGGCCTATTCTTAGGCGGCATAAGACAACTTCTTCTCTTCTATTCTGCCTTATGTTGGATGACCATTTACCGACTGTTTGTTTAATTTCTCTTAGTTTGTTGTCTATTGTCATGTGCCAGGATCTCTGCCACTTCTCTATAACTATTTTCTTGGCTTCATTCTGCATATCTCTGTACGTTATGTGGTTTATGTCCTGATGTTGTTGTTTTGTTGCAGTCTTGGCAATTTTGTCGACTATTGTATTTTGTTCAATGTCTTCGTGTCCTGGGAGCCAGTATATTGTGATCAGTTTGTTCGTGTCGTAAATCCGTTGTAGTATTTGTATGTTAAGTGGGTTTGGATTTTAAGTGTTCTGTAGTCTTGTTATTGCGCTGAGTGAGTCTGTACATATCGTTATCCTGTCTTGTGTTACGTCCTGTATGTTCTCTAAGGCGAGTATAATGGCATGCAGTTCAGCTGAATAGCTGCTTGTAAGGTCTGGCAGTTTAATGCTGACGGTCTTTTTATCAATTACAGCTGCAGCGGCCGTGCCTTGTGAAGTCTTAGATCCGTCCGTGTAGATGAATAACGTATCTGTATTTTTTTGTAGATGTGCTTTGAAGTTGTGTTTGTAACTATGTGTAGATAAGGGGTTTTTCTTTTTAAATTTTGTCAGTTCCAAGTCAAATCTTAGGTTGTGTATAGTCCATGGTTGGTAAGTCGGTGAGGGTCTAACGTAAAGTTCAGTTCTTTGTATATTCGTACCATGGGAGTAGGATTCGTATCTAACTAGCAATGGGCGTTGCCTAGATGGTTGTGTTTGGTATTTCCGCACCGTTACTTCGTCAGTCCGTCTAGGGGTGCATGCGCTGTTCATAGATGCAGATTTTAATGTGAATTTTAAACAGTTTAGCATACGTCTGAACTCCAGAGGAAGTTCTCCGCATTCCACATGGAGACTGTTGGCCGGGCTTGATCTAAAAGCTCCAGTTGCAATCCGTGAGCCTAAATTTTGTATCGGGTCTAGTATTTTAAGTGTACTGGGCTTGGCAGAAGAGTACGCAACACTTCCGTAGTCCAGAAGGGACCTGGTATATGCACGGTATAGTGTCAGAATTACACTTCTGTCTGCACCCCACTTGGTATTGCATAGAATCCTTAAGAGATGTAAAGATTTTTTACATCTATCAACGAGACTCTTTAAGTGGGGAACCCAGGTTAGTCTAGAGTCAAATATGAGTCATAAAAATTTAATTTGGTTAGTCAGTTTAATTGGGGAATTTTTGAGAGTTAATTGGATTTTTGGGATCTGTCTCTTTTTGGTAAAAATGATACTTTGAGTTTTTAGGGTGGAAAGGTTGAGTCCGTTAGTATCGCTCCAATTATCGAGTTTATCTACTGTCTCTTGTATTAATGTAGTGGCATATTCAATATCTTTTGTTCGAATGTAGATAAGCAAATCATCCACATACAGACGATATCTTACTGGTGGTGTAATATGCTCGCGGACGGTGTCCATAGCTATTTTAAAAAGCGTTGTACTTATCACACTGCCTTGAGGCACTCCGTTTTCTTGTTGGAAGATGTTGGAAGCAGTGGTTCCAACTTTTACACGCAATGTTCTATTCGAAAGGAAATTTAATACAAAATTGAGGAAATTTCCTTGAATATTCCATTCGGATAATTTTGATAGAATAGGTCGGCGCCAAACTGTATCATAAGCTTTTTCTATATCGAAAGAGACGGCTATTATTATTTTCCTTATTAATGAACGAGTCTAATATTTCACTTTCTAAAGTAACTATGTGGTCTATAGTCGAGTGATTCGATCTGAAGCCACATTGATACTCTGAAAGGAGTTGATTCTGTTCCAGGAACCATAGTAGCCTCTTATTCAATATTCTCTCGAAAATCTTAAATATACAGCTTGTCAGAGCTATGGGTCTATAATTATCAGCTGATGAGGCGTCTTTATTGGGTTTCTGGATGGGAATAATTAATGCTTCATTCCATACTGACGGGTAGATGCCAGTTTCAAAAGCATTGTTATATAATTTTAACAAAATAGATTTTCCAGCATTGGGGAGGTTTTTCAGCATCTTATAGCAAATCCCATCACTACCAGGAGAAGTGCACTTCACTTGGGAAAGTACGTGGCTTAGTTCATTCAGGGTCAGAGGTTCGTTTAGAGGGTGTTGGAATTTTGGGGTTATGAGAAAAGGGGTACTTTCTAGATTAGTTTTGAATTAAAGTGAGTGTAATGTGAGCTTTTCGTTGCTCGATATAGAGCTAAATTGTTTGCCAAAAATATTACTAATTGTTTCGGGGGCAGTAATTATATTATTGTCGTGCTTTAGGGCCGAAATTGGGGGTTTATATTTTTTATGATTAATTTTATTAACCATGGACCACATTTTGCTTGGAGGGGTATTACTGTTAATTCAGTTCAGAAAATTTTCCCAGCATTCCCTCTTACTTTGTTTAATGACATATTGTGACTTGGCTTTTTTGCGTTTGTAATCAATAAGAAATTCCTGGCAAGGATTAGCGTTAAATAACCGGAGTGCCTTTTTTCTTTCAGTCACTGCTTACATTTATCGTTCCACCATGGAACTGGGTGTTTTTTGTATGTGCTTGGGGTCTTGTTCATTGATGCATCTGCTGATAATTAGCGAGAAATTTTCGAAGTTCTGGATTTCATTTAAGTGATCCAGGAAGGAATTTTGAAATTTATTCCAGTCGGCATTTTTTACATTATATCGTGGGGTTGATTCAAAAACAGTTGGGGTTTGGGCTGGACTTATTATTATTGGGAAATGATCACTACCATGTGGATCTGGGCTCAATTCCCAAGTAAATCGTGTGAATAATGTAGAAGAGCAGGCAGATACATCAATATTCGTGTATGTTCCAGTACGTGGGCATAAATGTGTTGGTAAGTGCGTATTGAGTGGGATCAGGTCGTTATTTTCGAGAAGTTTTTCTATAATTTTGCCTCTTGCATTGGTAGTTTGTGCTCCCCAAATTAAACTTTCCGCGTTCATATCTCCTATCAGGAGTAGAGGGGGTGGGAGTTGCCTAACAATGTCCTGGAGCGCATTACTATCAATTGGTTCTCCTGGTGGGAGATAAAAGGAACAGACAGTGACTTTGAACGGCATGTAAACAGTAACAGCAATTGCTTGGACTGTAGTCAATAGCCTAACAGGTTCACTAAAGATACAGTCCTTCACATAGATACAGACACCACCACAAGCCTTACCCCCCAAGAGATAGTCCTTAGAATAGGATTTATATCCGTATATGGAGATTTGCTTACCTGGAGCGGTGTGTGTTTCCTGTAATGCAATTATATTGAAAGACTTTGCATTGTCTTGCAACATGAACTTTAAATCAGCATAGTGCCTTTGGGTGCCGTTAATATTCCACTGGAGTACTGACATAGCAGAATAAAAGAAAAGAGGATATATATACCTTTGAGTGTGAAGTCCAGTTGTGAAATATACCAGAAATAATATGTGATTTAGATATGTTACGTTTTCTTCTTTGTTCTGCCAGGTTTCTTGACCGGGGGAAGTTTTTCTGTACCTTCAAGTTGCTCTGGATCAGCTTGGACATTGCCTGCGTTTTCCGCCTTTCCTGGTGATACTAGTCTTTTTTCCAGTGTCTTGAGGGTGGAGTTAATTTTTTTGAGGGTGCTACTATTTTCCATTCTTTCGGGCGTTTGTTGATGTGTTGCAGTCATATTATGTTTGGCTGAGGAGGTCGTTGTTTGTTCACGGGTTTGTAGGAGAATTTCTAATTTACTAATTAATTCAGATAGTCTCGAAATTAAAATATTTCCGGTGGTCGTATTGGCTATCTGTGCATAAGAATTCTTTTGTCTAGCTTCTAGTCTTCTTCTTGCTTCGTTGTAAGATATTCGTTCCAATGTCATCTTCTTGACAATCGAGGATTCTTTCTTCAGTACTTCACACTTTTTGTCCCATGCGAAGTGATCTAGCCCACAATTAGGGCACTTGATTTATTTGCAGGGGCCTTCGTGTTTACTCTTCGAGCATTTACCGCTGATATCGTTTTTGCTCCTACAGAACGAGACTGTATGTCCCAGCTGATGACATTTGTAACAGCGGATAGGTCGTGGGATATATGGTCTTACAGGAATGGACATGTACCCTAGGCGAATTTTTTCAGGTAAATATGCAGCTACAAATGTAGCTACAAAGATTGTTCTGCCTGATTTGGGAGTAATGCGTCTTAGGTGTTCGATTTTTTGATCGCTGAGCTCTTCTTTTATTTCATCGTCTGACATCCACTCAATGTCAGCGCAGCGGAATGTTCCTTTCGACATATTCAATGTTTTATGGGGCGTAACTGAAATTCTATAAGCCTCAAAGTTTGTTAGTTTTAATATTTTAATAGATGTGTTCTCGCTTGGTGAGTTGACGGTTAGTGAACCGTCTTTTCTGCATTTGTTAACTAGTATATCTTTTCCGATAGATGATATCCATCTATTAATTACAAAGGGACTAATGTTATTAAAATTTCTCTCATTATCAATTATTTTTATGGTCATGAATTGTGGAATATTTTTGTTTTCATTTGTTTTTGTTAAATTGAACCAGCTTTTGGGAGGTTCTTTCTTATTTCCGTTGTCACAAATATTGTTGTTACTTCTTGTTCTTGAATATGTAGCCATTTTTAAGTAAAGTTATTTTCTTTCTCGACTAGTTTTTTGGTATTAGAAATCTACTCACGAGAAATAATGAATGTGAACTTGTTGAATTGGCTTCGGTTTCCAAGCAACATCATACTTTTCAGCAGAGAGACCACACTCCGAGGGCGGGCGTATGTTTACCTGCAATGAGTAATCCGTCTGATAACAGTTAAAGTTTCTTCTTGCAATCCTCAGGTTACAAGAAGAAACTTTAACTGTTATCAGATAGAAATCCACATATTGCTACACCCAGTAAACCACATATAGATTCAATTTTTGCTTCCGTACCGACGAACCTGAAAGCCGCCACAATATTGAAATACCACATATAACCAACGATTTTAATTCAAGCGAAAATTCCTGATATCCAATTGCTAACTAATTTATTTTATTTCTAGAAAAATATCTCGGCTACCCATTGCAATTTATATTATTTATTATTTGATCGATTATTAATAGAATTTCGCCCTTATCTTATTATTTATTATTTAATGCTTGTTTCATTTCCAATGTATTTTACTAATCATGAGCAATTATTAGCTAAATTATAACTTAGTTTTTTGTTAATAATTTATGTTGGAACAGATAACCAACATGCGTAGCACTAACTAAATAAATAAAAAATACGAACAAATAGTTTGATATATTTAGGCCAACAAGTCCTTTGAACAAGTTCCTTTAGGAATTAAATAAAATCGTGGGGATGAGGATGAACATCATTATCAAAACTCACGTTGAGTTAAATGAAACAAGAAAGTTTTAGACTTTAAAATTGCAACTGGTTCACTGGAGGCACCAGTTGGAATTCTCGTTCAATATTGTAAGATTCTTGTCCATCCACTAGGCATTTGTTGCTGAACAAAGCTGCCAAAGAGAATGTCGTAACGTTGAACTTTTGTTTTGAAATTGTTCAAAACATTTTTTTTTTTTTTTTTTTTTTTTTTATTTTTTTTTTTTAGATTTTTCTGAAAACATGACTCATTCACTTGTCCGAATCCCTACTATTCCTTGACGTTTAAATATCTTAAAAGGTTATTTTAGTTTTTTTAGGCCGGAGTTTATCTAGTAGTTTTCCGCCTTTAAACCCCCAAACCAACCCTAAAAGGTTACTCCACATTGCCCGATCGGATTACCACTTTTCCAAGAGATTAGTCATAGAAAAACGTGAAAACACCTTCCACAATTACCTATTCAGCTATACAATGCGTTGACTCCTGTGCTATTACTGAGGTTTTAAAGTACAAGGTATTATCTATAATTTTAGAGAAGAAGGTGTTTAACTTTTTGAAGGCCGCCTGAAACAAGCCATGATTCGCATGCAACTTCCTGAAATTCAAACACACCATATAATTTTTCTGCCAACCCGATTCGCGTTCGCGAAATGTGTTGGCTCTGGCTCGCTTTTTTGAGGGCTCCTTCATTACCCCTGCTGAACCTTAGAGCTCCCCTGTACCAGCGGTTCTTCCAATTTATACCTGTGAAGTGGCACTCAATTGAAACATTCTATATATATATATATATATATATATATATATATATATATATATATATATGTATGTATATGTTGTACGTGGAACTGCTGTGGAAACGTATGCCAATGTAAAAACTAGTACATACGGTACTGGTAAAAAAAAAACTTAATTTAAAAGAAAGATTTGACATTAATTAATTCTTTATTTAAATTTTAACATCCACTTAATCATGACGCAGATTTTGGGGACAGGTTTTCATGTCACCATTCTTATCATATATAATTTCTAAAACTACTGTGAAACCTACTAAGACAAAAATCAAATAGACATAAGAGGGTAATTTGAGTAAAAAGATATAGGTGTCAACCCGACTAAGACAAATTGATTGGACTTTATTATTCTATATATTTATTAATTAGATACTCAAACGCATTAGTCATTTATTAATATTATTGTCACTAATAATATTTAGCAATAGTAACTGTTATGTCATATTCTAGACAGAGTATATACCTCTAATTGACTAATCTGATGGTGAAAACGACCTTAACTGTTCACAAGAACTTTCTATACAAAAACTAACAAAAAAACTTTTTACAAAGAAGCAAAGAACGATGAAGGTTTGAAGAAAGGTTTAAAAAAAGCGTTCATGAATGCTACCTTAGCAGCCACATTCCTTCACAATGAGATATAAATGAAACAAAATAAGCATCCTAGCACCCAGCTTCTTTCCGGAGCCCCACACCTCAGTATAAGCAAAACCCTATATAGGAACCACAATAAAAGAAGATTGATCCTAGATAGATAGCAAGAATACCAAAGTGTGAATACCTTCTCTCAGAATACCAATATGGATTTATGCCCGGACATTCCGCGATGCATCACGTATCCAAACACGGATCTGGCAGAGAATAGGCATCGTTCGGAAAGCTTCATTCGGGAGATCGGAGTTCCTCAAGGGAGTTTTGTGAGCACCTTACTCTTTAATCTTGCAATGTTCATTATAAATTGAAGGCAATGCTACTTATTTATACAGTGTTTCTTATCAACTACCTAAAATTTGTTGATGATTTTAACAGGCTGAATTCCATGTGTAATTAGGTCAGATGATGTGTTTTGTATTTAGTGTCTGTTCTTAGTTCACGTTCACATACAATTCAATTATTAAAATTTCCCTACCTGTTGCACATCCACTTTGATACCTCTAAGGCACTAAGACTATCTAAACTAAGTATTCTGGCTAACTACAAGTCCAAAATGATTTTAGACATGGCTCTTATGGCGGATGTTCCCTGTCCAGTAATTAGGCTCTATACAGTTTACCATTCTTATTGCCCCTGAAGAGGCATCAAAGTGGACGTTAAACCGGTTGAGCAATTTCAATAAAATTACTAAAATTTAAAGATGTTTTTATTTTATCAATTGACCTTCTGCCTATTTTATTAATTTATTAGATCCACAACTTTAGGTTAAGTTAATTAATTCAGTGATGTCAGTTATGATAAATAATTAAGAATAAATTAAAACGAATATTTAAAGATATACGGGTGATACAATTCAAATAAGAAATAGAAAAAAAAAATAAAAGGAAAATTGCACTTGAGTTTATGATAATAATTTTAGAATGTAACTGTTAACGTATGTATATATATATATATATATATATATATATATATATATATATATATATATATACATACACACACACACACACACACACACACACACACACACACACACACACACACACACACACACACACACACACACACACACACACACACACACACACACTTACATTTACACAACATAATATTGCCAGTATTCTGTCTTGCTAATAGGATATGTTTATTAGAAGCAAAATCTGCTACATTTGATAGTTGCAGGTAATGATTTGAAGTTACAATTCATATATTTTATTCTCCAACTTGCAGAATTTATTTTAGATTATTGCCTTTCTTTTGAAAAATAGTACTGTATTTAGGTTTAGATAGCCTTCATTAGTGGATCGAAGATTGATTCTTGATTGGTGGGCAATGAGAACGGGATGTTCGTGCTGTTAGGGGCGTGCAGGGTGCTCTGAGTGTGTGTGTGTGTGTTTGAGCACTTTCTCCTGTAAGCCACTTACAGGCTTATATCTTCATTATCGGCGATCAGTAGCCTTGTAATAAATCAATATTTATTAAATACTGGATGAAATAGTCGGTCAGTTAATTTATTTTTTAATAATTCACCCTTTCGGTACTGAATTAGGTATAACTGCAACAAAGAGCGGAACGGGGGCGGGGTAATTAACCCTTACGCTGCTAAATGCCAATATATTGGCTCTGAGTGTGTGGTACTGGTGTGAAAAAAGCCAATATATTGGCTCGTGGATTGGTGGTCCCGATGTGTAAAAGCCAATATATTGGCAGATGAACGCTAAAGAAGACGTTGGGGTGCAGGTACATAAAGGAAAAAGGTATTTTTTAAATTATGAGCACCCTCAACGAAGGCGATACACACAAATACAATTATAACATGTACTCCCCATTATAAAATGAAAATTAAACATATTTATTCAGTTACATAATAATTATAAATCCGATTAAACTTTTTTACGTATCTAATTTTACAAGTTTGTGAAAAACAAACAGGAGGAAAGTTAGGAAGCGAGTTTTCCTCGAACGCAAGACATTTTATTTCTAAGCAATATTAATATTAGATTATAATTTGTTTATTGAAATGTCGAGATTCACCAAGCTCGTTGATTGTAAGTACACTCATGTCAGTATTTACAATATTTATAAAAAAACAATAGATACATATTAATAAATCTTTTGAAGGAAATTCCTTTTGAGAAGAGAAGACCATCTTGAAACCTGTCAGGATAAAACTATTTCAGAATTTTCTGGTCAGTTTTTCGTGTCCTGTGGATTGTAAAAGGTCGACTTATCTTGTGTGCAGCTCCTTCCTTTTGGGAGGTAGGAAACACGAAAATACAAACAGTAATTACTTCAGATTTAATCGAATTTATTGATTTTTTTTAATAGATTTTAATCATGATTATAATCAGATTTTAGTCAATATAGATAGATTCGCCATTTATTATTTGTGTTGTCCCCCCACCCTGTCTGCTAAGTTTTATTTAATGGCACCACTCGAGTGGCTCCGGCTAGGCTTCTGTACAACAATGTAGTGAAGTGAAGGAGCGATGTTAAAAATACACAAAACTTTATTAAAACAAAAATACTTCTATACTAATGAAATACACAACCAGAACCAAATTGTCCACTATGTGGTATGCCGAGGCTGACGAAAAGAAAAAAAAAAACAGACTGCTTACATAATATGTACCTCCTGATTGACTATATTTAATAATGATATATATATATTCATTGGGGCGGGGTTAGCTCAGAGGTAGAGCACTGGACTAATAAGCTGGAGGCCTGAGTCCAAATCCCGAGCAAGCACTAAAGATTTTTTCTTCGAGTGGCTTCGTTCATGGGTTGAATTCGGCCTCCCTGACCGTCCCTAGGCCAACCCAGCCTTTAATAAATTTAATAATGGGTACCTTGGGTGCTAATGACTCCAGCAGTCGAAGCGGCCAAGGGGAAAATCTGGCGGCCGGAGCATAGTACTGACCACACTATCTCCCTAGTGTGCCGTATGGTCATGAATCAGATACCTCTATAGCATCTGTCCCTCAGGGCCCTCGTGGCCTGTTATGGGACTGATTTTTTTTTTTTTTTTTTTTTTTTTTTTTTATAAATATTTCATTAATCAATGGAATTGGAATAATATTAAATAAGAATACTGTAAAAACAAAGAAGAGTAAATAAAAGAATTACTATATTAAATGTAGGTACTATAAAAGATTGTCTTCTTAATAATATCAAATATTACAAATAAAGCGGTTAATATGTATAACAAAAAATGTTATTATAAACTTTATAATCAATCATTGAGAAATAAAGATTAATAATAAAAGGAATTTGCCGTGAACGTCGGTGAAAATTAAGCGGGGAGTGAGAGGGGGGGGCGCTACAATTGGTTCCAGATTCTTGCTGTAGTCTACGGTAGAATACCCTCTTCCCGTTTGATTAATTATACTGAAGGAAAGGTGGCAGGAGGGGGAAAGAGAGAGATAGAGTGAGAGAGAGAGAGAGTGAGAGAGTGTGAGAGAGAGAGAGTGAGAGAGTGAGAGAGAGAGAAAGAGAGAGAGAGAGAGAGAGAGAGAGTGAGGAGGAAGGTTGGGGAGAGATGGGTCGAGATGTCCTCTGTATCCATATATTAGTCAAGGGCTGTCCTCCGCCAACGAGGTTTGTAATAATGCAGATGATGGAACTATGACGTCACAAAGAGACCATCTCTACGTCACTCCTCCAATCCTCGCACATTTGATTAAAGTTAATTCCTCTAAACGTTTAATATATTAGACGGAAACAGGGGAAAAGAAGATACTAAATATGTATAAACACTTTCACAACAAAGAATTTCAAAGGATTAAAAATGTGTATGTATATATATATATATATATATATATATATATATATATATATATATATATATATATATACATACATATTTTTAATCCTTTGAAATTCTTTGTATATATATATATATATATATATATACTTATACTCTTTTTTATCCTAGGAGGCATGGGGTCATTAAAGCAGTCTTCCTTTATTATACCACTTTATTTATTGGGCCCGAAAGTGGTATAATAAAGGAAGACTGCTTTAATGACCCCATGCCTCCTAGGATAAAAAAGAATTTGGATATTTCGGGTCATCTACAAGAATAAATAATATATATATACAGAGGGTGTATCGCACGTTAATGACAATACTTAAGGGGGTAAAACTACATTTTTGGTCACGTTTCACTCTCTTGAGTATTGTCACCCTGTAAAGTATATTTAGATGGTTGGCAGAAACATTTTAACGGAAACGAACCATTTTTTTTAAGCATTCCTTAGTTTTCACTACTATTTCATTAAACTCTTTGTAATATTCATAAGTTTGATTAGTTTTTTAATAAGAAACTGGTGAGGAATTCCTCGAACAGTGTTCCTTGAGTCTTATCAAAACCCCATTTCTGAGTTGGAAATTGTGCTAACCGCTAAACAGTAGGGACATTCATTTTCTACGGAATCACGAACAGTTAGTTCTTTAAAGATTGCTAAATTATGTAGCACAACACTTCACGTGGTTTAAACGTATTACAGATTAATTACGACTTAATTACATCTTGAGACGTAATGTCAAATAACGTGTGCTAAACTTCATTTTTACTTTTCAATTCATATTTTTATCCTCCCTCCCTCCATAGGCTTCTTATGTCGCACTCTGGAGGTGCAGATGAGAAATCCTCGTTTCAGACCTTATATGTCACGAGTAGTGTATGTTCTGGAGAATTGTGACGCCGAAAATCTGGTTTCTATTTGAGATTTCATTGATTGAGCTACGCTAAAGATAAGAACTGAAAACATAGTACTTATTTTTCTTTTTAGTGCTACTTTATATTACACTTGCCCTAAATGTTTCGTGGCCTGCATTTCATCTCCTCAGGGGCCATTAAAACCATGCGCGTGTGGTCTATTCGCCACCCATGTAAAGACAGAATATGGGTTAGAATATTAATATGGGTATATAGGCCAACATGCAGAGTTGTACTGGAAGTGGCATGGAGGCCACAAAACATGTAGGGTAATTATAAAATAAGGTGCCATTTCTTTAAAGACCTGCGCAACATATATCCCAAAAAAGTCCATAAGCATAACTAAGCACTTTCCTCAGAATTTTTGTAGTGTAGACTACATTACTGAATAATTTGCTGTAAATACCCTATATAAATAAAATAAAAGCGTGAATAGTTCTGCTCATTTGCATTTCTTATGAGGACTGTTCAATTATTAATTTTGTAAATAATTTGCTCCCAGAGTTATGTTAATACATGATACTGTACTACTTAATAAATACACAAAAACTTCATTTTCCATCTTTTGATCTGACGCAGGAACAGGATACGGTCCCCCTAGTAGGAGATAGCGCTCCTCGCTCGCGGCGGCTTTGGGAACCTACATCTGGCCGGCTAATTCTAATAAAACAGAGTTTAATGTAAACCCTCCTTTCCAATAGACCGATTTACTTCATTTTTACAACGCATCTTTCTCATGAGATACCCACGACGTATACCGCGTTTCGTTACTATACAGCAGAAATTACGACCGGCATGAGTATATTAGTGCTTTAGCTCCGGAGTAAACCCCCCTCCAAATAATCCGATTTAGTTTATTTTTACAACCCATTTTTCTCTGTTGATTACCACCACGAATACCGAGTTTCGTTGAAATGTAACAAAAATTACGGCTGGTAGTGGCAAATTGGTAATGTGGGTCCAAAGTAAACCCCCCCTCCTAATAAACCGATTTAGTTTATTTTTACAACGTATGTCTCCCATTAGATTAACATGGTCAAATTAGTGTTTTGGGTCCGGGGTAAACCCCCCCTCCCGATGGGCCGATTTTGGTGGTAACGAACTCGTTCAATCGTTTGCTAATTGAACGCTATATACCACGTTTCGTGAAGAAAGAACAAAAACTCTGGCCGCTATCGTGTCAACAGACACACACACACACACACATATATATATATATATATATATATATATATATATATATATATATATATATATAAATTTTAACGGGGGTCATTTTCGGTGTCTACTAGGTAGGATCGATGGAGATTTGCAGAAATTTTTTAAAAATTCCGTCATGAGTGCAACCTCAATAGCTACTTTCTTTCGGAGGAAAGTGCTAAAAGTGAATATAATTAATTGATCAGAAATACGCGGATTAGAAAATTTATAATTATTTATCTTCTCATTCTCTTGGCTCTTTATTTGTAACGTGACATTGTGTCCTTTTGACCTGTTGAACCTTCGACCCAGTCTTCTTTCTAAAGCACTTGCTATAAACATATATATACGTTCACTATTTTTCTTCTTGTATGGTACGAACTTCATTACCGTCCTATTACGACATAACGTAAACATAAACGACAAGTCCTGGAAGTACTCGGATAGAATATACCAGGGAGAATTTACATAGTATCTGGTTACGAAATCATATACCAGATTCTGGTATAGCTTGGAACCCAAGCTTACTCACCACGAATAGACTAAAACTGGCGTGCAGAGAAGTTACAACAGCTTATCATGTAGTTTAGTAATCAGACTCCATGATAAAATATAAAATTGATCAGCAAGACCATGGATCATTTTCAAGGCAATATATGTAACCGTTTTCGAGAAAAATGGGTAAAACTAGTTTTTATAACTAATTTTGGGTTTGGGTACTTAGAATTGTTGGAAAAGTTGACATATTTTCTACATGATGAAATTCATCCAAACTGAGATATTTAAATTTTTGTTGCATTTAGAGTCAAGGAAGAGTTCAAGAAATAAAATTTATATGCAGACATATTAATTAATATTTTTAAAACGGTTTATAAATCAATATTATATTTTTCACCAAATACTGAAACCTACCAATAACTGATTTTATTCCTTTACTAATGGCACTAATGGCGTGGAATATGAACGAAAACACGCTCAGATGACTTAGTTCCTGCGAGTCGGACTTTTTATATCAAATAAATATCATATTAATTAATGTTTATGAAATTTGATCAGAAAGTGCGGAATTGTTGTTCTGTAATACAAATTAATAATAAACAGAAAGAAGAGTTCGAAAGATGAAATGTGTATATCTAATTAAATATTTTCTCCGTAGCGAAGCATATATATAACTGACAGTCAGTCACGCCATTCCCTTGTGTCATGACAGCCCGAAGTCACGCAGGTCTCAGGAAGTATATCACTCATAATGAGGTTCTATACCGTGTAATCTTTCTGTCTTCTAAATTCTTAGGAGCGAAATTGTAAATTTTCCTAACCTACATTTTTATAGAATAGCAAATCCTCTAAATTGCTAGATTCAATAAAAATATTTGTTTATTTATTTGAGAGTACCGAAGCTTTCGCGATTTGCTCAATTCATGAATACATACATTACACTGCTCTATTACTCAAATATGTAAAAATCAACAAAATAATAAGTTGTTAAAACAGAAAAAAAGATGAATGATAAGTGTAAAACATTTTAAAAAAGGAACGAATTGCAATACTCTTAATATAAGCTAAATTATGATCCCCATAGCAGAACTACGGGCGACAGTGCGACATTGTCGCAGAAAGACGACAAGGTCTGCAGAAAGATCAGGCTGACCGTTGTTTTTTAAATAGTGGCTGGAGAAATAGTCGATAAAATTATTTTTTGTAGAAAGGCAATTATATTACAAGAACTTATTTATTTTCGATTATTCTTCAAGATTATCTCGCTCGCGGTTCATATTAAACGCAACTTGAACCACACGGGACTGCAGAAAATTTTTGGGTTTTTCCAACTCCGTTGCAGAAAGATTAAAAAGGTTCTGCTTTGGGGATTATGATTATTACGAAAAGTGAGAGAATTATGAGAATGTTTACAATTATATCTGAAGATAAAAAAATATTGTACTAACCCTAAGAATAAAATCATTAATTGAATGATATAAATTGAAGAGGTGAAACATCCTAGACTTCCTGGATTTTGAAGTTAGTTTTGGTTTAATACAATCACTTATGACGCTAATTACCTAAGTAGTCGAAGCACCTTTATATTTATTATTTATATGAGCTCGCATATGTAGTGACTCGCTCTTATCCAGATGTTCCAAGTAGATACCAGTAACAGTTAAATAAGTAAAATATAAGTATTTGCAGTTATTTTTATTTATTTTTTCTTGTTGTTTTTTACGGCGCATCTGCTGCTAAGCCATTAGCGCCGATTTGCAGTTATTCTTGTAAAAAAAGGTTAAAAAAGTTTAGAGCAACTAAAAAATAAATAAAAAATAAATAAATAAATAAAAAAATAAACAATAAAATAAAAAGTGTAAAAATTTTGCACTATTGAATTATTCCAAATTTTAGAAAGAGGAAATACGTGTCTATTACGCAACTTCACGTTAAGTCATACATATTTTTATAGATTTTATAATGCGTATATTTTAAATGTAATTGTAAATGTTTGTATCTTTAAGGTAAGTGAGAATTGTGTTTATGTGTGGACTGTTTTCCGTCAAGAGTTCATTCATGTCGTTTGGTAGATTTATTCGTCGCTTTTTTTGCAGTCAGTTAGTATGTGTTTTATGGTCAAGTTTCTGTTGCAAATGTCACAAACTGGTCCGTCCTGTCTCGGCATTAAATGGCGATGTGTCAGTAATGTAGGCCCGATACGCAATCGAGTAAGGACGACCTCGTCTCTTCTGCTCGACCGGTTGCTGGAGGGCCAAACACAAACTGTTTTCTTGATTTCTTTTAGTTTGTTGTTTGTCATGTTCGTCAATGTTTTTTGCCACTCATTTTGTAAGTAAGTTTTTATGTTAGTGTGTAAGTCTTGTACCGTAAATTCTTCCACGTCGACTGTAAATGTTTCTGTAACTTGTTTTGCATATTTGTCAGCTTCTGTGTTCCCTGAGATATCCATGTGTCCGGGTATCCACAGAAGCACTACTTTTATGTTGTAAGTTTGTAGGTGCTGTATTTCTTGAAATATCTCTGTCACTAGTATTTTTGTCTCGTATATGTTAATGAGGGAGAGTAGAGAACTTAGTGAATCTGAACATAACATGATTGTCTTATTTGGAACTATAGTTATATTTCTTAAAGCCAAAAGTATTCCCTGTAATTCTGCTGAAAAAACGGTTGATTTGTAGTTTAATTTTACGCCAAATTTTGAATTTCCTATTATAGCTGCTGATCCAGTGCCTTCTCTAGATTTTTATCCGTCTGTAAATGCTAGGAGTGCATCTGGATACAGCGATAGAAGATAATTAAAGTTATTCTTGTAAAACAGTTTAGATAGAGGGTTAGTTTTATTGAATTTTGATAAATTTGTATTAATTTCTAAGTTATTTATTCTCCACGGTAAGTAAGTCTGCTGGCGTCGTGAGTACGTAGGACTGGTCAGTAGGTCTGTGTTCACAGCATGGTCTAATATTCTGATGTTCAGTGGTCTTTGTCTTGTTCTCATTCGGTTATAAGTAGCTATAAATGGGTTTCGTGTTAATGTTGGTGTGCATGGTGTATTTAGGAACTTCAGTTTGGTGTAAAATCTTAAACAAAATTCCTGACGCCTGTACTCCAATGGCGGCTCACTGGCTTCAACATACAAGCTGGCACATGGACTGGATCTGAATGCACCTGTGGATATTCTGATTCCTGCGTTATGTATCGGGTCTAAGATTTGTAATGATGTTTTACTGGCAGATGAATATGCTTGACACCCATAATCCAGAAGTGACCTGGTGTATGCTCTATAGAAAGTGAGCATAGAGCATCTGTCAGCACCCCATTCTGTGTTGCTAAGAATCCACAATAAATTAAGCGATCTTTTAGATTTAATGAGGAGTTCTTTTAAGTGGGGGATCCAAGTCAGACGCCGATCAAACACCAACCCGAGAAATTTAATTGTATTTACTACTGGTAAATAGTAATTGTACAATTTGAGACTTGGGCTGGGGAATGTTCTCTTCCGAGTAAATAGTATACAGCTGGATTTTTCTTTGGAAATCTTAAACCCAGTTAAGGAACACCAATGTTCAAGTCGCTGAATTGTGTCTTGTAGTTGGTCCTGTGCTGTGTTGACGTCTTTAGATGTAGCGTAGATGAGTATGTCATCAGCATATTGGCAATAGGCCACTGTATTTGGGATGAAAGCTCTGATCGAATCTACTGCTATGTTGAACAGGGTGGCGCTAAGAACTCCTTCCTGAGGCACTCCGTTTTCCTGTAGGAATTCATCTGATAGAGCTGAGCCTACCCTCACTCGGAATCGTCTATTACGTAGATAATTCTTTATGAGTGACAATATTGGACCTTGAAGTCTCCAATTGCTCAACTGATGTATTATAGTCCTTCGCCAGACGGTATCGAATGCTTTCTCCAAATCCAGAGAAACTGCTAATACCAACTTCTTCTGTATAAATGAATTTAATATATTGTTTTCAAGCCGGCTAATGTGGTCTAATGTACTGTGACCAGGCCTGAATGCACATTGGTAAGGTGAAAGTAGATTCTCCCTTTCTAGAAGCCAGACCAATCTTTTGCATATTATTTTTTCAAACATTTTTGATATGCAATTGGTCAACGACACCGGGCGGTAACTAGAGGGTAGCCTCTTGTCTTTGCCATTCTTCAGAATCGGTACGATAATAGCCTGATTCCATGAGTGAGGATATGCTCCGTCCAGGAATATTTTATTATAGATCTTTAAAAGAAGAGCAAGGCCCAAGGGTGGTAAGTTCTTTAACATTTCATAAGTAATTTTGTCAGGTCCAGGTGAGGTTTGTCTGATATTGCTGAGTACCAAATTAAGTTCTTTAACTGTTATGGGGTCATTGATGTGGTGGTCAAAGTCAGTTAGAATGGGTATTTCTGTTTGTTCAACTTCATTTTTAAATTCAAGAAAATTTTTTGTGAAGTTTCTGTCACTAGAAGTCTGTTCATATTGTTTTCCAAAAATATTGCTGATCTCGATCGGGTCAATAAACGTAAGTCCATTCTGTACGAGTCCTGTAATTGGTTGTCTGTATTTTTTATGTTTGATTTTATTGATGTTATCCCAAATCTTATGTGATGGTGTGTGTCTGTTAATTGATGAAAGAAATTCTGTCCAGCACTGTCTTTTATTAGTCCTAATCACCCATTGAGCTTTTGCCTTCAACCTTTTGTATTCTTGGAGATTCCCGTCAGATGGATGCCTACGGAATAAACGAAGTGCTCTTTTCCGGTCATTTACTGCTGTTTTACACTCATCGTTCCACCAAGGAACTGGCACTTTGTGATAGTTGTTTTTGGGAATGCTGTAATCAGCTGCTTCACGTATGACGGCGGTTAAGCTGTCGATATCGTCTATTTCCTTCGTAGTAAGTTGCTCTGTTAAATACAGTCTAAGCAAGTCCCAGTCTTCTTTTTTGGTGTTGTAAGTTGGTTCTGTCTGAAAAGGAGGAGTTCGAATCATAGGTGTTACTAAGATAGGAAAGTGATCACTTGAGAGCGTGTCATCGAGCACTTCCCAGTTGTAGCGTGTATATATTGATGGTGAGCATATAGTAATGTCAATATTCGACAGAGTACCAGTTCTTGGGCATAAGTGAGTTTGTGAGTCGTCGTTACGTGTCATTAAGTCAAAATGTTCCAGTACTTGTTGTAGATGCTGCCCACGGTTGTTCGTAAATGGGGAATTCCACATCTCGCTTAGTGCGTTCGCGTCAGTAAGATTTAGCACAGGTGGAGTAAGTTGAGTAAGTAAGTCCTGTAGGGCATGTACGTCTATCGGTTGACTCGGTGGAAGATAGAGTGAACAGACAGTAAGCCGGTTCGGTAGAAGAACTGAGACCGCCATAGCCTGTAACGTAGTCAGTAAACGGACAGGTTCACTATAAATGTTATCTCTAACAAGTATAGCGACCCCGCCACAAGCTCTTCCTCCCAAAGAGTAATCATTCCTATATACCGAAAAGCCATGGACATTGACTTCCTTTCCTGGGATTAAGTGAGTTTCTTGTATTCCAGCTATACCAAACCCTTTTTTTCGTAACAGAGACTTCAGATCGTCAACATGTGTTTTTAAGCCGTTTATATTCCACTGAAGGAATGACATAGATATTTTGTTTAGGTTAAAAATATGTATACATTACTCGTGTAGTTGCTGTTCATGTGACACGTTTTTTTCTTGACGAGCCCTGTTCTTGGTATCTACCAGAACTGTTATTTGATAATTCTGTAGTTTTATCGCTCTTGGAAGTCGTGGCAGAAACAGGTTGTTGATTTGGACCCTTCAGTGAAGGCTTCTTGTCCTTTTTGTTTCTTCTGAGTTGTTCGGAGCTGAGTTATACCACTTCAGGAGCCTTCTTTTGTACATCTTGTTCAACTGCCTCAGGATTGTTGAGAAATTGAGGATGTTCAAGAGAAATATTGCTTTTATGACTATTTTCCAGCTTCCCTAATCTTCTGTCAATGTTCTCGATTAGCTGTAGAATTTTGTTAATGGCATGTTCGCTGATGCCTGCTTTTGCTTTCTCAGCATACGTGTTTAAGCCGTTTTCATTGAATCTTCTTTTTGCCTCAGAATAACTTAACTTCTGAAGTACCATTATTTTCTTGATTTCTGATTCCTTTCTATAGGCTGGGTACTTCTTGAAGAAATGAGGTTCATGGTACAAACAGCACGTTGTTTCCGAACATTCTCCTTCATGTTTAGCTTTAGAACATTTGGCACATTTCGCCTCTTTTTCGCATGTTTTGGAATGGTGATTCAAAGTGCAGCAACGATAGCACATTAAAGGCAAGGGGATATAAGGCCTTAATTTTACTGAAAGATAACCAACGTGCAGGTTCTCAGGTAACACAGTTGAAGCTATTGTTACTGTAAATAGAGGAGAATGTTTCATTCCTTTACACGGCAATCGTTGGAGGCTGATTACCTTTTCTCCGAAAGCTCATTAAGAATGTCGTAGTCCGGAACATCAGCAATATCTCTACAGTAGAATACTCCACGACAGTGATTTAAATTTTCATGTGGAATCACTACTATTGAAAGGCCATTAAAAAATTTAGCTTTGAGTAACTTGAGTGACACTGAGGTTTGTTCAACATCTAGAAGAAGAACCCCATCTCTTTTCAATTTTTTAACAAAAATGTGTTTTGAGAATGTATTCAGCCATTTGTTGATGACAAACGGATTAATTTGGTTGAATGACATCCCATTGTCTAGTAACTTAACTATTAAATAGCTGGTTCATTTGTGGTTTTAGATTCATTATACCATGAATGTTTACCTCCAGTTGTATTCTCAGACGTTTGAGAAGACGTTTCTTCATTCATTAAGCGTTCCATAATAGCTGTTTTCCCTGATAATCGCCAATTATCGGAAGCAAATTATTTTACTTCCTTTATAAAAAAAAAAAAATAGTAATAATAATAATAAAAATACATATTATTGATTTCGCAATCTTCAATGATGAGAATGTCCGGAAATCATATGCCGAGAAACTGCGCAAGTATCAGGAGTTGGCCATAGAGCTGAAAGACTTGTATAAGTTGGATTCCGCAAGGATTACAGCCGTCATAATCTCGACCAACGGGCTCATTCCAAATTGACGATTGCCGCAAATACCTATTTGAAACTGCCGGAGGATCTAATTAAAAATGCCCAACAAGCGGTACTGCTTGATAACACCAGAACGGTTCGGAAATTTTTAAATGAACGCCCGTAAAAAAACAACAAAAAAATCAATAAAAAACAATTCTTTCGGTTGGCAACAGCCCCCGAAAGAATTTATCCCCATTAGTTTGAGTCCATGATAGTCTTCTTTTTACTTGATTTTAAAACGTTCTCTTCTTCTTTTTCTGTTTTCGGTTCTTCTTGTTCTTCATTCTTGGAGCATGGTAGCTTTGTTTTATCCAATTGATTTATTTGATAATATTCTAAATTCTTTTCAATTTGGACGGGAGGATGTGTTTGTTATCAGCTGTTACATTAGGATGTTTTAAGTTATTTGTAAAAGTTGGTTAAATTTGGAATTTTAGTCCGTCACAAGGTCAACCTCATAAGCGGGAGGTAGGGTAGCGCGCTAGAAGTTTCTGAGCTGTGTGTGAGTTGCAGGCACTTTCACCGTTTTTGGCCGAACATTGGTTGATATAACGATACTTAGTGGGTTTAAAGTACCTGAGCATAGAGAAGATGTCGAGAATCAATAGTGATTTATAGCGGCTAGATAGTACTCAGCTCTTATCAACTCTCGGAACTTCTATCTAGAGCGTATCACTCATCACATTTCACCGTGACTGGGTAACAGGTAGATTAGAAAATGCAGACGCCTTCTTTAAATAATTGACACGTTCCCTGTGCGACACGTTTCACATATTACATAGGACATAATTATTTTATTATTTTGTATTGTTATTTTCTTTCTATTATTTGAAATTAACGTTTGCATGACGAATTATTAAAATGTATTAAAGTTTCTAGAGGACAGACAAGATCGAACGCAAATTGATTTTTCAGTATTAAGAAGACTTTTGTTAGTCGTGCATTAAGAAAGCGAAACTCCGAAATGTTTACTGTTGTTTTATTTTTCGGGTAAGTGTTTTCAGGGACTTATCCGACAATGCCACGCCCATAAACTCAAGGAACAAGAGAGTCTATTTTGGATGAGAATCAATGTATGTAATTGAAAACTGGGATAGGTGCTCAAAAACCTTTTGCCGAAAAAGGTCCTCCTTTGGAAGGAGCTGAAAACCAGTAAAGTTAGATTTGATATTAGATTTTGGTTTTATCATCGAGTAGTAACAAGCCTTGTTGTTTTACATCATGGACGAAAAGCATATTGTTTTAAGTTTATATATAGATTTTACAACGATAATCTTAGTCCTTGGCTAATATCAGATCTATTATCTATGTGCGAAGATATCGCACCACCTAACATTACATAAGACTTAACCTTGAAGATCCTGCTACGTATGCACGAAAAGATGACGAATAATGTCGTTACCGGTCTAAAAATACGTTGTTAACAAATGCAGGAGGTGGATAGGGGCCTGCTATGTAATTTTCCAGAGCTCTTCATTTGACATTTTTTTAGGCTATCAGATTCATCTCGAACATCGGCTCACAACGGTTTGAAGAGTTTCGGCCACTTAGTAGGTTTCACTGCTATAGGACAGGACTGACTTTATGTTGGTGTGAACAGCCGTAGTTTTATCTTCTTGGAGATTTTACTGTTCTTCTTTGCAGGCTATAGTAGTATGAACCCTATGTTTCACAGATCCATAAAAGTTATGATATCAAAGTATTGGACCAAGTTTTAGGCTCTTAATACTTTGTCGAAAACCTAATAATACCCTCTAACTTATTTTTGAAATTCCAACTTGGCCAGTTTTCGTTAACTTTCATACGGCCGTGGCTGCTTTAACTTACATAGAGTTCATACAAACCCGATTGTTTTTAGTCAACAAAGAGTTTACCCTAAGGACCTGAATCTTTAAACGACCGACATTTTATAATAAATCCGTTATAGATCGTTATAGTGGCCATCATTTAACGAAAACTTGTCACGTTTGAATTGCACAAATGCGTGAGAGGGTATTATTAGATTCTTGACAAGGTATTAAGAGCCTAAAATTTGGCCCAATTCTTTGATATTAAAACTTTCATAAGCAAACTGTTTTTGGAAGGGGCCTGGAACTTTATTTCAACGTTAGTTTTTTTCGAGGGATAGAACTCACAGATTAGTGAAATTGTAGCATATTATCGATGAGGCACGGTCCTCGGTCGACGAACCCATTTCAGAAAGAGAACCTCCAAGACTGAGCATTCATAGCATCGGTGACAAAGTGTCATAGTTCACCAGTCCGAGTACTGGCAACTCTACCACGAAGTCATGAAGCTCCTTTGCCTAGTACCTCATGAATATAGAACGGATGTCTAGTTAATATTCAGCCTTAACCTTTTTAAAGGCCAGTCAACTTATTCCTCCGTGTCTAGTATATTCACACTTCTCAGATTTATACCGTCAGGAATCCCTTCTTGGCTGTAAACAATTTTCGAACGAATGTGGCAAGTTGGAAAGATGTAGAAAAATGCCCCCTAGCGGACTACTGATTCACTACTTACAGGAAAAACTTCAACTTTTAGTAAGCATTAAATCTCTGCAAATTAAGTGGATGTTTATTGAAGGATAGGTTGAGCGATTGACCTAAATCGAACTAATGGAATAGAATATTTACCTAAACGATGTACGAATTTGTATATATATATATATATATATATATATATATATATATATATATATATATATATATGTTGTAGTAGTCGCATAGCCCTGGGATATGGTCAGATTACGCTACTCATGCGAGAAGGAAGACTTTTCAATTAAAAACTAAATTATATGTTTTCCAGTCCAGCTGGCTGATTGGTTATTGCTTTCTATAATCAGCTTTCCATCGGCTTAGTATAAGCCAGTGCCTAGGGAAGAAGTCCATATTTATTTTCCATCACATATTGGAAGAGGTTTTAATATACTATTCAAAATGTTTTTGTCTTTCATTATTTTTCCCTTCAATATTAAAATACTATTTTAATTTCTTCTTTCTTTCTTTTGTTGCGTTTCCTACCTCACTCCATAGGGAGAAAACCCGTTTAAGAGGTTGACCTCACGACGCAATCCGGAGGGGCCGACTTGAAACATCACAAAAATAACGGTGGTTCAAATTTGTATATATGCTCGTACAAATTTGAACCACCGTTATTTTTATACATACATACATATATATATATTTTTATATATATATATATATATATATATATATATATATGTATGTATGTATACATAGGTATGTGCGTGTGTTCTGTGTGACGGTTCATCGGGAGTAACAGCCATTTTCTAGTTTTTTCGAAAGAAAACAATTGGAATTACAATACCTCTAGTGGGTATCGAAATTACACTCCATAAGTACGAAGTGCTCACGCCATAAAATACGACCAGACATTGGGCCTCCAATAGTTACAAAGTAAATATTTACTTGTTTATTTTAATTATCATGAGTTATTTATTTTCTCTTTTGGAATGTTTTATTTTTGTACTTCTTAAGCGTCCTTTACTATCTTCTTCGATGACCAAAAATGCCAAGTTTTATATGTGCATATCAATTGTTTAATATGGTCTAAAACGGTGAAGGGGAAGGTGACCATTCGAAAAGCAGAAACACTTCCTACAAAAAAAAAAAAAAAAAAAAAAAAAAAAAAAAAAAAAAAAAAAAAAAAAAAAAAAAAAAAAAAAAAATCATGGATCATATTTCGACAGTAACAACGATAACAAGTTGCTTGAAGTTTTCGAAATATTGTTTCCAGCAGGCTTCGATTCTGAGCTTAGGGTGTTGGCATCAGTTGGCATAGCAACGTTTTTCGCTATTCTCTTTGCTGTCCCTACTCTCCACTCTGTAAGCACCCTCCACTCTTACTTAGGATACTTACAGAATGGAGCGTATAGACAGCAAAGAGCTTAGCGAAGAAATCAATCACTTGAGGTTAAAGGGAAGTAAACAAAGTGGCAAAGCAGAGAGACTAGTAGCGATTTCAACTCAGTTGCTAAACGTTTTTCGCTATGCTCTTTGCAATTCCTCTTTGGTCTTTCTACGATCCAATTTTTTTTTCCTTTACTCATCCTGTACGTTTGTTATTCCTTAAGAAAAATTTACATCTTTCGTCTTTCAGTGCACTTACTCTTTAGCATACCTACTTTACTAGTGGTATCCTTTTTGTAACATTTACTTCTTTCAATTTATGTTGCAACTTCTTTTAACAGATTAAGTTTTATCAATATTGATATTTGCATCAGTAAATATCAATAACAGCAAAACACGACATAAAAACTCTTGACAAAGATCCAGCATTTATTCAAGATTAGCGAATTGTTGCAAGAGAACCAAACGCCAACATGTGTGCCATTGCATAACCATATGGTTGCAAGAAGCATGCTAATGCAGCCTCTTCTTGCTTTGCTATTGGCTAATCGTGAGCTCTTGCTTCAAACTCATTCTCATGCAGGTGAACGGCTCCTTGCTAAACAGGGCAGGTAGAGAAAACATTCTTCTTCTGATTAAAAGGAAGACATCAATTGGGTGGCTGGCAATATCGTTTTAATCATTTTTTTTTTTTAATAGATTTAAGAGTTGTTTGATAAATGTTGGCTTTTATTGAGGAAAATCTGAATAAATTTAAGGGATGACCTATTAAAAGATACATATTTATTGTACATACATACATCTATACATATACGGATTTAAACCACTATTCTTATGAGTTGTGAAATGTAAAAGTTTCTTGGCGGCACTTCCGGATTGCGAAACTAAAATGAAATTAAGTAATAAATAACTCTCAGTGTTATTATTTGACCTTCCTCTAGTCAAAATAACATAATAAGTATTAAGAAGAAATTTGTTCAGTTGTAATCTAGATTCCCTTACGGTGGAATTGAAATATATCATTGTTTACCCCAAACTAGAGAGTAAACACCGATGCAATCTTGTGGCCTCGTCTTAGTAAAGTAGAACTACTCTTCTCCCTTCTTTCTCTATCTCCCTCTCCCTCTCCCTTTACTACTCGGCAATAGTCGTTTTTATTCGGGCAATATCCCCGCCCGGGGCCACTATCTAAGCCACTCGATCGAACTAAGGTTTGGATCAGCAAAAAATCCCAGGACTTCTCCTTCAAACACATTGTACGCTTCTTACGGAGAAAATATTGATCAACTAATGTTAATTCTTTATTTTAGGCATTTGTTTCAAAATATTACTGTGTAGGTTCATATTTGGAAAATAACTTATGAATGGATATTTAACATCAATTACCTCATAAGCTACAACACTATTATAAATGGATAGAAAATATGACAAGACGAGATAAACCTGTATGCAGTATATGTAACAAAGAACATACGATTTAACACATACTGAAAATAACTTATGAATGGATATTTAACATCAATTACCTCATAAGCTACAACACTATTATAAATGGATAGAAAATATGACAAGACGAGATAAACCTGTATGCAGTATATGTAACAAAGAACATACGATTTAACACATACTGAAAATAACTTATGAATGGATATTTAACATCAATTACCTCATAAGCTACAACACTATTATAAATGGATAGAAAATATGACAAGACGAGATAAACCTGTATGCAGTATATGTAACAAAGAACATACGATTTAACACATACTGAAAATAACTTATGAATGGATATTTAACATCAATTACCTCATAAGCTACAACACTATTATAAATGGATAGAAAATATGACAAGACGAGATAAACCTGTATGCAGTATATGTAACAAAGAACATACGATTTAACACATACTGAAAATAACTTATGAATGGATATTTAACATCAATTACCTCATAAGCTACAACACTATTATAAATGGATAGAAAATATGACAAGACGAGATAAACCTGTATGCAGTATATGTAACAAAGAACATACGATTTAACACATACTGAAAATAACTTATGAATGGATATTTAACATCAATTACCTCATAAGCTACAACACTATTATAAATGGATAGAAAATATGACAAGACGAGATAAACCTGTATGCAGTATATGTAACAAAGAACATACGATTTAACACATACTGAAAATAACTTATGAATGGATATTTAACATCAATTACCTCATAAGCTACAACACTATTATAAATGGATAGAAAATTTCGAGAGTCGATAAAAGATAACTGTCTCATCTTATTATATGAATATAATCTTTGGTTTGCCCATCCAATAAAGATAAAAATCCCATAAATGGAATGTAAATATCATGTCATAACGATGAATATCCGAAAAGATAACTCTTCAACCTTTAGTCATCAATTTATTATCTGGACTAAAGATATATAAACAGAAATAGCCTTGGTATTCATTGAAAGAATTAAAATAAATCATTATTTAATGTTCAGGCATGCCGAATCGTATGTAGCTTCAAAATAAAAATATATTTGAGGACTGAATAAAGCTGTTACTCATATATATACATACATATATATATATGAAATGGTTGATAATATAATTCTAAGAAGAAATACCTATATTATAGCATAACTCAAAAAGTTGTAGTAATGTGTAAATTTTAGTTTAACTTGTTGTTAGCTACGAGGAGTTTGGACCTAAACTACAATTAGGTCAAAGCGACTATCCAACTTCGGCAGTACGTTCATTTTCCTTTCCCTAACTTTAGGAATCGTCCTAGCTATCTCGGGTGGCGAGATTGGATTAGTGAGCGAGTACTCACATCGTGTTCTGGAGGAAGAAATATCACCTCTTTCTATTCGAAGAACAATAACGGGGGGGGGGGTACTTAATGTAATGATAAGGTACTTAATGGTAAGAGCTTTTAACGGTATAGTTTTCACGACTACCAGTGGCCCAAAACTATATCCGTTTGTAAATAAATGCTAAGAGCTGGAGCACAGTGATAGAATTGAATGTAAACACTTCACGAATCCCAGGAGGTCAGTAGACCAATTTCAGCAATGGGCGAACATAACCTGAATAGGTAATGACCTTGTGTGGTTATAGGTTACATAGTCCAGCAATAATGTGATCGCGAAGGTTCCATGCAGTCGGCTTCAATAACCTTCCGAATTCATCCATTTTCCTTCATCTCCAAGGAGCATGGCTTCGGTGTTCTGGCTCGTCGCACTTCTTGCGGTAGGAATTTTACAGTATTGTAAGTTTGTTAGTGTGTGTGATTGTGTAATTCAGTGTTTCATGCCTCCCTCCATTGGAGGAAATCCGCTTGAGATTAACCACATGACGCACACCATAAATGTCGTTGTAGCAGAGCCCAGAGGTCTCGAAAATAACGATGTCAAATTAGTATATGTATGTATATATATATATATATATATATATATATATATATATATATATATATATATATATACACACACGCTCTAGCAGGCTCAACTAGCAAAACCCGTCCACTGGAACATGGGCGACATTCGCGTGAAAAAAATAGCAGCGCTTAAGTTTTGGCTTGCTGCTAAGCTTTAACACGTTTTCCAAAGAAGGAAAACGAATAAAACCATTTTTAAGGCGACATATGTAACTATTCAAAATAGGTAGAACTTTTTTCCTAACGAATTTACGCTTTAGCTGTCGATACGATGGATTATGTTGAAAAGTTTTTCCAGATTTTTGACATCATTGCAAACGAAGTATTTAAATGTTCGTTATTTGAATGTCTTCTAATGTATTTTTGTAGCTAAATGTGATCCATCATTGTTCAAATTTACAATATAGAGGCTAGACAAACGTGTCAAAAATCAAAATAGATTTCTATAATTTATTTAATCACATTTTTTGGTCTATTTCACTATTTACTTATTAAAATAAGCCTTACATATTTTATAAATTTAAAAACAATTATTTGTTGAAATAATGTAATTTGTAAGTCTGAAATCAATTTCATTAAAATTTACGCTTTATTTTTTAATAATGAATCCAAGAGGGCGGGCAAATATATATATATATATATATATATATATATATATATATTTAACGAGGGGGAAGGAGACGCCCAATTGTTAATTTGACTTGATGTATTTACGACAGCATGTATCAATAATGTAACTGCATTGTATCTCCTAATAAAGAAAAATAATATATATATGTGTGTTTATATATATATATATATATATATATATATATATATATAAATATACACACATCGGTACTTTTAAAGATTATAAGATTTAAAACCTTCATTGTTTGCTAATTAGTTAGTGGTTTTGACATTCTGGACATTAAATTGACTATAAGAGAAAATTAAGATTCTCGTGGTAAAATGCAAATGACCATCTTCCGATGAAAAGCCAAGAAACAGAAAATATAAAAGTTTTTGCCAAGTAGCAGCCGCTCATTATGAACGAGCCATGTTCCTTCTGATGCTTTCCATCATTCTTTTTTCTCGGTTATTTTCTCTCCAACAACCTAAAGTTCTCTCTAAACTTTGCAAACTTGTTCATCTTTAGCCCTTTTTTAAAGAAAGTTTTAATTTTTTTCTTTTCAATTTTTCATAAATTATTATTTCACGTTAGTCTCAATCAAGCTGCAATACGTACAGGCTTAAAAAGGGTGTTACTTAAAGGCCAGTCCAGTACCCCAATGCATCGGTGGAATTCTACATTGAAATCTCGAAGAAAAGTGAGATATTAAGCGCCACAGTGCACAGAAAATTTTATGTATTTTTATTTGTTGTGTTCAAAGTAATTAATTATTGTTTGGAGAGGTCACCCCCGCACATTTCGTGTTTCAAAAAGTCCGTCACGCAGGAGCTGCATAACTAAGCACTTTCCTCAGAATTTGGGTAGCGTAGACTGCTTTCAAGAACAATTTGCTTAAAATGTCATACATAAATAAAATAAAAAAAACATGAATAGTTCTCTTTTAAATTTGTAATGAGTAACTGATCAATTATTAATTTGCTTCCAGAGTTATGTTTACACAAGGTACACTACGTAATAAATACAAAAAACCTCATATTATCGTATTTTGATCTAACGCAGGAACAGGATATAGTCACTCTAGTGGTAGAAAGCGCTCCTTGCGGCGGCTTTGTGAACCTACGTCTGGCGGGCTTTTCTATTGAAATATATTACAAATTAAACCCCCGCTTTCCGATTGACCGATTCAGCTCATTTTTACAACACTTCTTTCTCAAGAGTTACCCACGACGTATACCGCGTTTCGTTACAATACAGCAGAAATTACTGGTAGTGGCGAATTGGTATTGTGGGTCCGGAGTAAACCCCCCCCCCTTCTAATGAACCGATTTAGTTAATTTTTATATCTCACTTTTCTCTCTATATCACCACTATGAATACCAAGTTTCGTTGAAATATAACAAATATTACGGCTGACATAGTCAAATTAGTGTTTTGGGTTCGGGGTAAACCCCCCTTCCGGTGGACCGACTTTGGTGGTTAACGAACTCGTTCAATCGTTTGCTAATTTAATGCTATATACCAAGTTTCGTGACGAAAAAACGAAAACTCTGGCCGCTATCGTGTCAACAGACACACACACATATATATATATATATATATATATATATATATATATATATATATATAAATATTAACGGGGGTCATTTTCGGTGTCTACTAGGTAGGATCGATAACGATTTGAAGAAATTTTTCAACTAAAAAGGCTGCAGCCTCTAAATCTTACAGCATTTGAATGCAATTTGTTTTTAAAGGAAAGCTAATAAAATGTAGAACAATTTTGTTTAGCCAGATTTTTGTTTCCCCTGTTTATTAAATTACGTGTAAATAATTCTCGAACTATTATAATTTAACATAAAATAATATGTCATTTTTCACTTAACTTAATATCAGCACTGATGTCGTTGAAATTAAACATTCAAATACTGATTAGACTTGGAAAAATCAGACTGACACATCTTTAAAAAGTAAATTTATCTTAATTCAATAATGAGATTAATTGAAATAATATGATTTTTGAATGATTTGAAAATATATGTCTGATTTTTTCAAGTTTAATCAGGATTGGAATGTTTAATTTCAACGATATCAGTGCTGATATTAAGTTAAGTGAAAAAAGACACATTATTTTATGTTTAATTGTAAAAATGAATTATTTACACGTAATTTAATAAATAAGGGAAACAAAAAACAAAACTGTTCTAACAAACAAAGTTGTTCTAAATGTTATTAACTTTTATTAAAAAAAAAAAGAAAAAAAAAAAAAAAAAAAAAAAAAAAAAAAAAAAAAAAAAAAAAAAAAAAGAAAGCATTGAAATCAGTTAAGATTTAGAGGTTGTAGCTTTTTTTGTAAACACGAAATATCGTTTGGCCCCACTATGCGCCGCTTCGATGTTTAGCCTTACAAACGATAAAAGTCAGGAATAATTATTTTTCATTTGTGACTTTGAAGCTGATACTGTGTTTACAGATTGCTTACCCTTCTAAGGATTAAGTTTGTACTAAAGCATTCCATAACGATCATGTTTGTGAACATCACTAGCTTACCGAGTCAAGTTTATTTGCTTTCTGTTACGTTTGTAGTTCTTCATTCGTTATTATTGGAGACTGCTATAATTGTTCTACAAACTGGTAAATATATTTCCGTTTTGATCCAGAAACTTTTGAAGTTATTTTTCCTTCGTTATAAAAAAAAAAATGATTATGCCGCTTAATAGTTTAGAGGAGGGTGTTTGTCGCCTGTGGCTATATTTTCAGACATTCTTAAAAAAATAGAATAAAATAATCTGAATAAATGCAAAGTAAATGAGGACCCCTGAGGTCAAGGGGTCTAGGTAACAAACTCAATGTTATGAGGAAAATAGGGTCAAAGTTGAACATATGTGTTAGTTTTTATAGTTCCGATCATACTAGACGAATCCTGAGGTCCTTAGCTGTTTATTATCGATAATACATAATAGGTACATCATCCGGTTTATGATTAATGTGCAAAAGAATTGGAGAATCCGCACATAGACCTTTTAATTTTCTTCTGGACACTTTCCGTTCAATCATGATATATTTATTTTAAGATAAAATAAACATTTTTAGAGAATTTTTTGCCTATAACTTGATAAAATTATACATTTCGGATTGGTAAATTTGGTATTAATGTAGATACATTTCAGGGCGTATGGTAATATGGTGGGCAATGCTGGCTATCATTGGAGCATGCGTTATCATTCTAATCATCAATCTTCCTGAACCAGATGCTGATCATCAATTGGGAATCAGAGAAAATCAGGTACTCCAATCAACTTTACCTTAATATTAAACATGGGGAATTAAATATCTATGACAGCTATCGATGAATACCCCTTCCGTTTTTTTAGGCTGAAATAGAGGTAGACGATTGTTTTTCATCTCATTGTTTAGAAATTCCTTACTTATTATATGAAAAATTGAAATATAAGTAGGTAGACAATTTTGTTTGTTTGTGTACATACTTTTTTGTGCAGAAACATTACAAGGTCTAATTACTAAAATACATAGTTAGGAAATCTAATAATACCACGTATATAACAATAGTTCAGATAGCTAGAAAACTAGAAAAAAAACGATAGACAATCAAAGATAGAAAAATAATTCGGGCGTTAATTTAAATTAAATAAGTAGCAACAAGAATAAATTAGTAGCATTTCATTATTGCAAGGTGAACGACATATTATAATATTACACATATTAAAATGCTAACCAATATTTTATAAAAGTTAAAGGTAAAAAAGAGAATATATCATTTGTATGAAACATTTTTAAAACAATTTGGGAATTAATTGAAATAAGAATAAATGAATAGAATTACATTATCGCAAGGCGAAGGTAGTAGGATTCTGAAAGCGGTGAGCAGCAGAAAGACGATGAGTACAAATATGAGAGTATATTCTACCTGCAAGTGGTATATCATAAGTAGGGAACGGATGTTATTGTACTTACATATTTTTTTCTGATTCTTAAATCGTAATTTTTGATAGAATTCTGCACGTTTTAAGTGATTTTAAAGCATTTAAACAGGCTTTTATTTTACATAATTTGTCAAAAATCCATCTTTTTACACATTCTGCCATAAATACATATTTGATATTCTTTTCATTTTTTAATTGAAAAAATAAAGGGGAAACCGAGAAAGAATGGTTTACCCCTTGAGTCCAGATCACTGATTCTTTTCTAATTGCAAGAAGCTAAGGTGGCTGACAGTCATACTTCCCCGGCGCTAATGTTCTTGGAGCAGATGCGTTTTAAAAAAATATATACCAAGTTATTGTTAAACAATTATATTATTCCTTTAATATTCTCTGTAAAACAAGTGAATAAGCGAAAGAATCATGCCGATATCATTTTCCAAACTTGAGATATAAAATAATGAATTTTCAACTTATTTTATTTTATTTCTTAGCTCCTAAGACGCATTAGACGAAACGCTCGGACATGTGTCGACTATTTTTCGATGCAAAATCACCAGACGAAAATGGGCCTGATCGGTGATCCCACCACTGTATACTCCCCTTATGAGATCAGACCGGCATCATTTCACGTTAGACAATTTAAAAATGCATTTTGTTTAAAACAATTTTCCCAAATAATGTTCATCTGTTGAAATTTTCAACTTCTTTTTTCCCCTTTTAAAATGAGTTCCTGGTTTTTATTTAATCTTTTTTTCAATATCATATTTAGAGTTTTAGTCATTTTGTTCTATAAATTTTCAACTTTTGTTCTTTCCATTTATAATAACAGAGTTCCTACTTATTATTTATGCTTTTCTTTTCAATATTTTATGGTTTTTGTTTTGGTATTTTTTTAGTACATATTTCTTTATAAATAGTTAAATATATCTATGGATATATTTTGAATTTTATTTTACATCAACATCCGTTCCCTACTCATAAGTATACAAGTATGCATAATACACAGACTTCTGTCTGTACATGGAATAAATACGAAAAGATAGTTCGCAAAATTTCTAGAGAGGTATCTAGTGAGTCTAATGCTTGGCCGGGAGCTTGGCTTAGACTGGTCTCACTTATTGGATTAGTATAGACTAGCCTCGCTCGACCCTCGTTTCACAGTAGTTGGAGGTCTTGGGTCAACTTCTTAATTAGAAACATTTCTTTTTAGATCGGATCTAAAACACGATATGCTAGTTGTGCGAATCGTGGATTAATGTAACAGAAAATAATTTTAAAAAAATGTAGTGACAGCTAAATTTTTTATTTTTTAATTCGCACTTTTGGGATACCTGCCGTTCGCCGCCTGCAGATCATGAATCGTTATAAGTCAGAATTCGCGGTGTATCAAGGTCGCGTGCTTGATGTATGTTATGTGAATAACAGAGCCATTTATCCGGTACCTAGTTCGACAATTACTACTTAGACACAAGAGTCAACATTATCAACAAATCCGTGATTCTATGCCAGGTACGGGCAATCTTTGACATGTTGTGGGCCAAACTTAAGAGTGGACGTACGTTCGCGGTCCGTGTGGATGGTTTAAATAAAATGAAATCGGATTTTAACGTACTGGTCATCATTTTTAGAGTTAGATATCATACACGAAATACTACAACAATTTTATTGTAATACGATTTATTTAAATAAAAAAATGAAATTTAAGAAATAGGTACAAAGTTAAAATTAAATCGTGACATTTGGAAATGTTACGACGTATGAATGTTAAATAGCGAAACGAAACCAATGAACACTCGGCTTGCTCGCTCACTTGATTCCGCAGGAAAGGAGCAAGTGACAATCCCCATCTCACTCGATCCTCCTCATTTGGAGTGAGTGTGAGTAAATAGTGTAATCTTATTTTTTAATTGTTTTTTTTTTTTCAAAATGTTTAGCGGGCCGGTTGTTGCCCACATATCGTCCCTACCATGTAAAACTATCGAATTTGCAAATCGGAGAAACTAGAGAACGAACATATTCTATCCATTGACGAAGTAACATATTGAAAAATGGTCTTATTCGATACTTTATTTAAGGCATTAAAGGCTATTCTAAAGGGGTTAGAGTTGCGACAAGCCGTATCGTCCACAATCCAACGGCAAAGTCTCGAATCTGAAAAACAAGTTTTTGCGTATTCGATAGTTTGACATGGTAGGGACGATATGGTTTATCTATTCTCATTAAAACCATTGCAATCTCAAGACCTACAGGCTACTCATCCGTAGTGCACCTATTCCAAGGTTCTATGCACATTTTCTGCTTCTTGGCATTCAGTCTTGTGAAGTCGTCATCGATGTGGATGTGGAAAGACAAAGAACAGTATTTTTCGGACAAAGTTCAATTTATTTAATTTTTTGTCACACCATTACAATTTAAGATTTAGTATGGTTGATTCAAATCTTAACTTTATGATTCCTTGTGGAATATTCTTCCCTCAAAACAGAGTAAAATGTTTAAAACATAATAATCGCATAACTTTCATTCCTTCACAAATTTTCCAGGCGCAGGTAGTTAGAGAAATCGGGCTATAGGTTTTTTTTTTCTTTTTTTTGCCTTTAGGTTTAGAAAATAATTGAATAAAAACATATATTACCGTTATAAATGTAGTAAGTAAGGACAGAAATGGGTTTGGAAGAGGGTTTTTATAAAATAAATCACTCCTGTAAAAATACTACAGGGAGGAGGCGGGAGAAGTTGGGTTCCCACCAACTGGAACTACAGGGCTACGGGCTATAACAAACCTCATTCTTATTATATATCAAAACACAAAAATCTTATTCATATCTTATCAAAACACAAAAATCTTTACTTTTTCTGAATATCTATGTTTATAAAAAAAGTCCGACTCGCAGGAACTGCGTCATCTTAGCGCTGTTACATATCGAAGATATGGAATAGATTAGCATCACAAATCACAGGAAACTGACAGTAGCCAACTTACACAGAAGCGGATAATTCTTAATCTGCATAAGTCAATACAATTATGTACTGAAAACGTACTTACTCTTTGACTACTGCTGAAAAGGCTCTATTATAAACAACCAAAAATTCGTTGTCATTTTAAGTATCTTGTTTCATTAGAAAATTCGTTTTACTGTTTTTTTTGTTTTGTTTTTTTTTTGTTTTTTTTTACGGCGCATCTACTTCTAGGTCATTAGCGCCGACATCCAGGGTGCAGCGAGGAATTTTCCCAGCGAGCCTTGAGATGAGAAAATTCCTGCCGGAGGTGGGAATCGAACCCACCATCTCCCGCTTATGAATCCAGCGCGCTAGCCACTAGACTACGGGAGACCCCTCGTTTTACTGTTATAACCAACTGTAAATATGTGCTTCATGGCGAATAAAATTCCATTCTGTCGTGGGTTAAATCTTTCTATAAAGAAATAACGATAACTTCAGTTGGAGGCTATGAGGAAGGTTATAAGACAGGAGAATTCAAAACAAACTACGTCATCATGATTAGCCACAGCCATCTTGATAACCACAGCCACTCCAGACTTATTATTACCAATACCTTTCGCCGTTTCTTAGCTTATTTTACTACTATACTAATTTTACTGATAAATGCAATTTAAAACAAGAAACAACCATTTAAAAAGTGAGATAAACAATGAGAAAAACCCTTTCAAAACAACAAAACAAACACTTTTTAAGTGTTAAGCGCTTATATCTCTGATTGACGTTGCCCCATCGAATATTGCTTCAAAGCCTTTTTTGTAGAGAATTTAGTAAGGATTCGAATGGTCACCTTCCACTTAGCACGATTTCCCAACCGTTATCGAGATATTTACGAAAAATGTATGAAGATCCGAAAACTTTTCATGTATATTAATAAAATAATTTTTTTCGCATACTTCCTTAACTCCAAATATAACCAAAATTTAAACATCTTAGTTGGGATTAATTTCCAAGTTGTAGAAAATATTTCAATTGAATCCCGCAATTTTAAGTACTCACAAAAATATAATGACTTACAAAAACATTGATTCCACTTTTCTCAGGAACGGTTACAGATATCGCCTTAAAAATGGTTTCATTCGTTTTCTTATGTCAAGAAACGTATAAAACAAGTACCTGCAAGCATATAAACTCAAAAACGTAAGCGTTACGATTTTTTTGCGCGAATTTCGCCCCAAACACTATCTTCTAGTGGGCGGATTCTGCTGGTTAACGAACATGACCTTTCAAATTAGACGACAGATTTTTATACCAAATTTTGTTAAAATCGGACCATTTTTGAGCTTGCTAGAGCGCGAACAGACAAGCATATATATAAATATATATATATATATATATATATATATATATATATAAATATATATATATATATACATATATATATACATATATATACATATATATATATGTACATATATATATATATATATATATATATATATATATATATATATACAAATTTGGGCCACCTATATTTTCGTGATCTATAGGGTCTGAAACGTGAAAGTTTCTAGTCGGCACTTCCGGATTGCGTCATGAGGTCAACCTCATAAGTGGGTTCTCCCTATGGAGATAGGGAGTAACCGCGCTAAAATCAATGAAAAATAAAATGTTCCTTATACACATCCACAACATTTGACCGATTTTGACCAAACTTGGCACACTGGCAGGTCTTGATACGGGGAGTGTCATAGACCAGTAAAATAGGGCCGTGGTAGGATGTTTGACTTTCCTGACTTCCACTGAAGACAGGCTGGTTCTAATATAGCCTGAGTAAATTTGGTTGAGGGATATGATTACTGGGAATAGATCATATCTTCACGACTGATATCTAGAAAATCATGCTTTTGAGGTTGTACTCATGAAAGTAATTTTGAAAATTTTCTTCAAATCTTCATCGATCCTACTTGCTAGATACCGAAAGAAAATCGTTAATCTTGATACGCATGTGTGTGTATATACATACATATATTTATACCTATATGTATATATATATATATATATATATATATATATATATATATATATATATATATATATATAAAATCAGTCCCGTAAAAGAGTACGAGGGGCCAGAGGGGCAGATAGATATATCTGATTCCTGACTTTACGGGACACTAATGAGACAGTGTGGTCATTACTATGCTCAATTTTTTTATTATGTTATATATATATATATATATATATATATATATATATATATATATATATACATATATACATATATATGTACACGGTACTTATGTAATGCCTGTTAACAAATTGGAACCAATATTTGTTGTTTCACGTGATATATTTCACAGAGGTCCATCTGGAAGGGGGTTTCACCCTGAACACAATTTAGTACGTTTTGTTATTGAAACGAAACTCAGCATTAATTGTGCGCATCTAAAGAGAAAGATTTGTTACAAACATCGGTTTATCCCATACTGTCCGTAATTCTTACTCCCTTTCAATGAAGCTACGGTAAACATATCACACTATTTGATCCATTGGATATAGGGTTTTACTCCAGAACAAATTAAAAAAAAAAAATGATTGATTCAGCTGTTCATTAGAAATATAAAAGAACAGAACTATTCATGTTTATTTTGTATTTATAAAGTTTCTTTTATGTAAATCCTTCAGGAATGGGGCGTACACTACTCTTCTTGCTGACTAATGTGCTTAGTAATCCAGGACGTAGTGACTGATTTTTTTTTCCCCCAACATATATATTGTTTATAAATACATCCATTAAAACAGAGTAAAGTTTAATTGTAGAGGATACTTTATAGCACTTTCTGAATGTGAGCAATTGATTAATAGTTTTTCTCTCTTTCGATTGAAAGAGTTCTTAAAATTTTAAGAGATATAACGAGAGTGAAATCGATATTTTGAAGATGATAAGATCATCGATAGTTTAGAAATGATTTCGTTGATAAATAGTTAATAGGAGTAGCTGTCACTGCAACAGGTGACACTGGTCTCACTCTTCAATCTAGTTATACTTTATTTAAAGCCTACTCCGTCCTTCTTAGAAGTAGTCTTGGCTTTTCAGGATGGAGGATTTCTAAGAGGGAATCCGTAGATAGTTCCTAATACTTTATTGTAGGTACAGTCGATGGAGACGGTGGCAGAAAAGATTGAAGATTAACAATTAAATCCTAATTGCAATTACCTGCAATTAGTATTACAAATTTAATTTTAATTGCGTGCTCCCGCCCTCACAATGAACCCTTGATAGATTGTAATTGCTAATTCTGACGATCAATCAATTGTTATTTATTTCTACAATTAACTTCAAAGTAAATAAAAAAAATAGCGCTAAAAAGAAAATCGTTGTCACGCGGTGGGACCTCGCGCTGTACCCCAGGTTCTTTTCTGCATTAAGTCAACTGGTAAAATTAATAAAGCATGGATCATTTTTGGCATGTTTCGGTTTGCTCTGTACACTTCCGCTTTACTTCCTCCTCAGATCCTGTTATTTTGCAATTAATTAACAGGATATAAGTGAGAGTGAGCAGCAAGTGGCCCGGAGGGGTACAGGAACGGACCCGGAACTTGGCCAAGGTGGGTCGAAAGTGGACCTGCAGTGAAAAAAATTTGTCATTGTAGATCCATTCATATCAGCACTTTCAGAATTTTTATTCTCATTTCTAATTACAAAATTTTTTAAATATGTCTTCCAATTTTCATTGATCCTGGCTACTAGGTACCGAAAATGACACCCCTTTATATTTGTATAGCTTTATCTCAAACCCCCCAATCCTTCATCTCACTCAGGAATCTGGCTCAAATACAACTCCAGTCTTCCATCAATCACATCACACTCTAGAGCCTAGTATTAAACTGATGTTCCAGTCTTCTGCTATTCTGATTGGAAATCTGTTTATGGGTTGATCTCACAAATCCTCTGATCTCAATCTGGGGTCTGGGTCTAGATCAACAAGATCCATCCTCTATCACTCTCGTCCCAATCAGGAATCTTGGCCATACTCAACTCTCATCCCTGTCACTCCCTTCTTACTCAGTAATCAGTGCCAAAATCAACTACCAAGCCTCCACAACTCACTATAGGTCCGCGAAACTGTGGTAAACACAGATACTAATGACCAATTAATAACAACACACTCAGGAGTCTGGGTTAACTGAATTCTCAATCTCTAAAACGCAAATCGCCTTTAGAAAGTCGTATTCAAAGAGTTAAACTCAAGCCGTTACTGAACTGTGGGATCATGATTTTGTTGTATATTTAGGAAAAAACACTGCAGTGAAATATAAAAATATGAAAACATGTAAATGAATAATGCGCTAGAAGAACTTAATGTGTTCCTTGTAGCGGTCTCCGCTTGCCAATAGCTGTGATATATTGATATCCGCCGAGTCAGTAACGTCAAGTCCAGCCTATGAAGAGCGGAAAACATTGACTGCAGGCTATCTGGCAATAATATGAGAAGAAGTGACTACATTTCTTGGATATTGTGAACCTTTGGACCTAAAGATTGGATATTGATAATGTTATTACCAATAACCTACCAGTGTACTAAGGTAATCACCTGGGTGTTAGTAAGGTTCGCAGCTGTGGCCAGCCTCTCCACAGCTGACCTGTCCCAGGAAATGTGTTCCCAGTGGTCTGTCATGATGGCAGCGCAGAGCATCCCAGTGGCTGCCGTGGTCACAGCCACTGTCACCAGAAGCAGGACCACTCGCGGTTCGAGGCAAGGAGTTCTCTCTTCGTCCATATCCCCAGTTCCTCGGGAGACTTCACGAAGTGTGACCTATTCCTGGAAGATCGCGGACTACCTGAGCTATGACGACCTGGGGGCGGAGGGCATATCGAGCCACGCCGGTGGTGGGGACGGCACTGGCGCCTCGGCCACCCCCACCACCCCACCTCGATCTCTGTCCAATCAAATATACTTCTCTCACTAGGCCAAATTATCCGTGGATTCTTTTCCCCAGTCTTCCTCAATCAATTGATCTTCAACTTAATGTATTTAATATTGAATTCGATGTTCGTTCCTTTTAAAAAAGGTAAATATGATTATACTTCAAGATCTCCACAATTTACGGGGTAAGAATTTATTTCAACGCCATGATCGGGGGAGTATCATGGTCTTCGTGGAACAGTATTAGCACTTTCCTCCGAAGGAAAGTAGCTATTGAGGTTGCACTCATGACGGAATTTTTGAAAAATTTCTTCAAATCTTTATCGATCCTACCTAGTAGACACCGAAAATGACCCCCGTTAAAATTTATATATATATATATATATATATATATATATATATATATATGTGTGTGTGTGTGTGTGTGTGTGTGTGTGTGTGTGTGTTAACACGATAGCGGCCAGAGTTTTTGTTTTTTTGTCACGAAACTTGGTATATAGCAATCAATTAGCAAACGATTGAACGAGTTCGTTAACCACCACAATCGGTCCACCGGAAGGGGGGTTTACCCCGAACCCAAAACACTAATTTGACCATGTCAGCCGTAATATTTGTTATATTTCGACGAAACTTGGTATTCGTAGTGGTAATCTAGAGAGAAAAGTGAGATGTAAAAATAAACTAAATCGGTTTATTAGAAGGGGGGGGGGACTTCGGACCCACACTACCAATTCGCCACTACCAGCCGAGATTTTTGTTATATTTCGACGAAACTTGGTATTCGTAGTGGTAATCTAGAGAGAAAATTGAGATGTAAAAATAAACTAAATCGGTTCATTAGGAGGGGGGGTTTACTCTGGACCCAAAGTACTAATATACTCATACCGGTCGTAATTTCTGCTGCATTGTAACGAAACGCGGTATACGTCGTGGGTAACTCATGAGTAAGAAGTGTTGTAAAAATTAGTTAAATGGGTCAATCGGAAAGGGAGGTTTACTTTGTTATATATTTCAATAGAATAGCCCGCCAGACGTAGGTTCGCAAGGCCGGCACAAGGAGCGCTTTCTACCACTACAGGGACTGTATCCTATTCCTGTGTCAGATCAAAAGACAAAAATATAAAGTTTTTTGTATTTATTAAGTAGTGTAGTAGGTACCATGTGTAAACATAACTCTGGAAGCAAATTAATTATAAAAGTAATAATTGAACAGTTACTCATTACAAAATTAATAGATAACTATTCATGCTTTTATTTTATTTATGTAGGATGTTTTAAGCAAATTATTCTGAAAAGCAGTCTACACTACCCAAATTCTGAGGAAAGTGCTTAGTAATGCAGCTCCTGCGTGACGGACTTTACTTAAAATTCAAGCTGCTACATCCAGATGACTCATTCTCACAGGTTATTATTATGAGACTTGTACCTAGACACTATAATGGTACCTAGGGTAGTACCTAAAGATTTTAAATTAATTTCCAATCTCTTCTGTTCCTGGAATTCATTTAGTCATTTAATGTTGCAAGAATAAAGCATATTCGGTTAATTTTATCTTCTCACTTCTAGTGAATTACAATAAAAATCTGAATTATGTATATAACGTCTCTCAAACTATACGTGGCCACACCGCGCGACATATCCTAAAATTTGCACGCAATATATCATTCAACAGTTTCATCGCTGAAAGCAGTAACACTTGTGTGAAAGCACTCAGAATTGTTTTATCTATTTCCTTACCATTGAACGAACTAAATATATTTAAATTCATATAGTATAACATAAATTTACTTATTTTTTTCGAACATTTTCAAAAACTCCAGTAAAGTACCATATTGATCCCTTTATTTTCGGTTGTTCGTTTATTAAAAGTCATCAATTGCAGGAACAGCCTCATCTTAGCGCTTTTCCACATTGAATTTACCCGTGGTGTAATTTTAAAAGCTCACAATAGTGAAACGCCGATAAATTAATTTATTTTAAAATTTAATAAAATGTCACTCCACAAGCTAATGAATAATTGAAGATCAAAGGAACATCCAATCCAAAGGGGTGAAAAACAATGACAAATGAGATTTTTGGCAGCAAAATTCCTACGATATACAACGATTATATCTAACTTTCGGTGGTTTTCCAACAGAGAAAAATGCAGGCAGGCAAGGGAGTGCCTATAGCTCAGCTATACTCAACCTGCTGCCCGCTGGGCGTTTGCGATTGATATATCTGGTGTTACTTTATTTTATCCCCTTTTGAATTTCGCGTCCATTATAAATATTGAGAAATCACTTAGTAAATAAGTCCTATATATGACACTAACACGTACTGGTGTGCAGTGCTAAATACATTGAATCCTTGGTTAACTCCTTTTGACTATGGATACTGAAACTTGTTTGAAGCGTTAGGAGATGAAAAAACAAATTATACGCAATTATTTATTTATTTATTTATTGTGTTTCGTATTTTGTACGATAAACACACTGAGTTAAGTCTTCTAAGAGATCAGGAATTGATTATAAATTTATATATTATTATGAATCCAGGATGTATGGATTTAAATGAAATATATTAAAGGCTTAAAAATGATTAGAGCTTTAACTTTAAGACATAAAAGTAATGCACTTTTTCACGGGATAAAAATGTGATTGCATCAACGAATCTTCTAGGTCTTCATATGAGATCGTATAATCCTGTATTTCGTAGATATGTTAAGATACTGTCTATGTACTGGCTACCTTCAGCGAGAAGTTCACACATGTTGTAAGGGATGGTTAAGTCTTGTCGTCTAATGCAGTCTGTTAGAATATGTTTTATTGTTAAGTCTGAATTACAAATTTCACACGATGGACTCTCTTGTCTTGTCATTAAGTATTTGCGAGTAAGTCTTGAATGGCCAATTCTAAGTCTAGCCAATACAACCTCCTCCCTTCTATTGGCTCGATAACTGGATGGCCAGTCTTTGACAGTATGTTTTATCGTCCGTAATTTGTTGTCCGTAAGTATCGTCCAAGAGTCTTCCCAGATTTCCAAAATAAATGTCTTCACAGATCTGTTTATGTCTTCATGTGGAATTGGTCCGTTATCTATGTCTGTCCGTTCTGCAGCTATTTTTACGTGGGTGTCTGCAATCGGATTTTTCCCTAGACCTTCATGACCAGGTAGCCAGTACAATGTTACATGTTTGTGTAGAGAGTGTATTGTCTTAAGTATTTTTGAGAGTATAAGATGAGAGGTGTATTTGTCCTTTAGCGCTTGAAGTGAACTCAGTGAGTCAGTATAAATAACAATGTCACGTCGGTCTGAAGTCTTTATGTTCTCCAAGCCAATAAGTATGCCGTAGAGCTCAGCTTTAAACGAACTGCAGTGATCATTTAATTTTTTAGTTATTATTTGTTCTTCCATAACAGCTGCTGCTCCCACACCTTTATCGGACTTTGACCCATCAGTGAAGATAGAGAGTTTCTGGCTGTTTTGGATAGTGAATGTTTTAAACATTTCCTTATAAATTAATTTTGATGTTGGGCTTAATTTATTAAATTTTGAAAGGGTAATGTCCACATTATAACTGTTTAATAACCAAGGAGGGGAAGGGGTAGTGCCAAATGTCAGTACCTCCGTTTCTTCGAATTGTGAAATATTATCCAGTTCTCTATATCTTACACTGAAAGGTCTCTGGGCTTGGGGTTTGGATCTGTACAAGTCGTAGTAAGGATTATCAATACTCATATGAAGGCATTCGGAGTTACACAAGGCTCTGGATTTGTGCATTTGAGTTATAAGGAGAATTTTACGGCGGTACTCGAGAGGAGGTTCGCCGGACTCAGCATACAGACTTACCACAGGGCTACTCCTGAAAGCTCCAAGAGACAGGCGAAGGCCAGTGTTGTGGATAGTGTTTAACATTTTGAGTGCGCTTGGTCTGGCTGATGCGTAGGCAACACTTCCGTAATCGATAATGGATCTTGTGAAAGTTCGATAAAATTGGAGCATTGTTTTCCGACCGGCTCCCCACTTTGTGCAACTGATGACCGTCAACAAATTTAGGGATTTTTTACATTTCAGAATAGTATTTTTTAAATGTGGGATCCACTTCAACGGATTATCGAATACCAGACCAAGAAATTTGAGTGTAGTGGTGTGTGTTATAAGTTGTGAATTCAACGTCACTTCTGGAACAGGTTGGAGTTTTTTCCTTGTAAATAGGATACATTGGGATTTTTCCCTTGATAGAATGAGACCGTGTTTGTCGCTCCAATATTCCAGGTGATTTATGCAATTTTGTATGGACATTTCAGCCTCCCTGAGTGTTTGTGATTTTTTAAAAATAAGGAGATCATCTACATAAAGACAGTAGGATATGTCTGGAGGTATCTCATCTCGGATAGAATCAATTCCTACTTTGAAGAGTGTCGTGCTCAGCACACATCCTTGAGGAACACCATTTTTTTGGGTGAAGGTGTCTGAAACATTATCATCTATCCTAACCCGGAATCGTCGTTCAGAAAGAAATTCTGATATAACTTTAAGAATTTTCCCTTGTAATCCCCATTTCAGAGATTATAGACCATCGCCAAACGCAGTCGAATGCTTTCTGAATGTCAAACGAACCTCTAGTACACATTCTCTATTTATAAATGCTTTTAATATTTCACTCTCCAGTCTTAAGATGTGATCCATTGTAGAATGATTTTTTTTTAATCCACATTAAAAACCGGATAGTAAATTATTTCTTTCGATAAACCAGACGAGACTTTTGTTCAACATTCTCTCGAATATTTTACTGACACAACTGGTCAAGGCGATGGGTCTGTAGCTCCCTGGTTCGGTCTTGTTCTTATGGGGTTTCAACACTGGAATCACTATTGACTCTCTCCAACAATCAGGGAATTGTCCTGTCTCATAGATTTTATTTAGAATTTTCAACAAATGAAATATTCCACTATTGGGTAGATTTTTCAACATCCTATAATATATTCCATCTTGACCAGGAGAAGTATTTTTTGAACATTTTAGTGCGTCTTGTAGTTCGTCAATAGTAAAGTCTTCATTTAGTGGATGTTGATGTTTTATGTTTATGGTCAGTAAAGTAGTTTCAGTATTGTTTTTGTATAGTAGAAAACGTCTAGAATAATTGGAGTCACTGGATATTGCTGAGAAGTGGCGTCCTAAAATGTTAACTATATCAGTCTTGTCAGTGAAAATAGTGTTGTCTGATTTAATTCCTGCTATGGGTTGTCTGTATTTTTTGTGTTGTATTTTACCAATAGTTTGCCATATTAGTTCTGGTGGTGTATATCTATTAAGGGAGTTTAAAAAATCTACTAATCTATCCCTAAATCTACTAGAAATATCAAAAGAGCACCTGCACCCTGGTGGAACCAACACTGCACTAATGCTGTGAGAGAACGTCGAAAAGCTCTCAGAAAATTTTCCCACTTCCCATCAACTGAGAACCTCATTAAATATAAAAAAGTCCGAATCGCAGGAACTGCAGCATCTTAGCGCGGTTCCGTTCATGTCCCTAGTGCCATTTGATAAGCTTAGAAAAGAAATAAACTTATTTTTTTTTTATATATCTCGTGAAAATTGTCAAAATCCTCTCGAACATCTCGAATAAAAGTGATATTAAGGCGTCAAGGACACCTACAGTAGCTAACTTTTACACAGAAGCGGAAATTACAGAATCTAGCTCTCATTCTAAAGCAAAGCTCTATAAATCAATACAAAATATGCCTAATAAAGCCTTTCTAGAGGATACAGAAGCATGGGCGTATATGAGGGGGGGCTGAGGGGGCTGCAGCCTCTCCCGAAATTTTGAATTGATGATAAAAACTTCTCGTAAAACCCTTAAAAATAAATTAAATAAGATCACTTAGTTCATAAAACATATTTTATGTTACGTGTAATAGCGTTTTAGTTGCCTAAAACTATTCCAAGCTCTAAATATTTTGTATTCCATACCCTGGAAATGGTCTCAGCCCCCCCCCCCGAAATTGTTTTTATATACGCCCATGTACAGAAGGATCAAGAAGAAGTACACAAGATTGAGTAGAATACTCTGCCTAATATAGCCTATATAGAATAATATGCCGAATAAAACCTATCTAGTAAAAACACAAGGACAAATAAAAGTCTTGACGAATAACAAGTCAAGAAAAAAACCTTTATTTAACAAAATAAAACGAAGTTTAGTTGCCCAACTACAATAGAATAATATACCTAATTAAGTCTCTGGAGTAGACACAAATGGACCAAAAACAAGTCTTGTGGAATATTGTTTTTTTTTCTAATTAAATACTTTTTATCAATATTTAGTATATAACCTTTGTTGAAAACTATTGATTGCTAATTGATGAATTGGTTTACAACTAAGTAATCTTTATGAATATTTAGTATATAACCTATGTTTGGATCTGTGTTTTTGGGGTGCTCTCCGCCTAGGTTTGTATTTGTGTCGGCAGATACCTGGGGTATATTTACAGCTCTTGAGGATTAACTCTTAGCAGGTAAATTTCCTGCGGCCCCTTGTTCCTACGGGCATTGAACCGACATATTCGCTCATAGTATCTAACCGTTGTGAAGTTTATTTTTTGGATTTAGGACTTAATAAACATATGTAGACTAAATCATAGCAAGAAGTAATCCTCCGTCGTCGGTTCTTAACTATGTAGACTCGCTAATGTTATCCAATCTTAGATACATCGTATTTAAAATCCACAGCAAAAACACGACATTTCATCAGAATCCCCTGCTGAATAAAACTTATATAGAATAATATGCAAAATAAAGCCTATCTAGTGGATAAAAATAGAGGAAAAAAGCCGTTCGTGGTGGTAAAAAATCTTAAAAGTATTTCGCTCAGAAATCTCCGAAATATTGTCACTAATTTTACGTATCCTGTTTTATAGCCAAATAGATTTATATTCTATAATCAATAAGAAAAACCTACTAACAATAAAAAACTATGGGTAACAGATGAAAATAGGGAATACCAAGTATAATTCTAAAGAACGAAATCAACACCAGTACTGTAATCTAGATATTCATACGGCATCTTCGAATTCTAACAAACAAAATATTGATTCTAATTATACGTATCCTGTTTTATTGAGAAATACATTTGACTACTATAAGCAATTAAAAACACTAGGGAATATGGCAAAGAACTCGGAGTAGGAGCCTCGACAGTTTCAAGACATTTGAAGGAAATCGACAAATCCAAAACTGACATTTCATACGGTACAGCCTGATATATTTTTAACAATGAATTGTTTTTCTTATTTTAATTAATCTGTTTTATTGTCAAATACATTATCCAACTTTAAGCAATTAAAAAATAACAAGGAATAAAAGCAAACAAAATGAACCGTTCGAATGAACGAAATCAATTACTTCAAAGTTTAAGCACTTATTTCTCCGATTGACATAGCCTAATCAAAAATTGTTTCAGAATCTTTTTTGTAGAACATTTAGTAAGCTTTCGCATGGTAACCCTCCGTTTACCAATATTCCTAACCGTCTTCGAGATATTAGGGAATGTATACGAAGTTCCCAAAACATTTCATGTCTGTTAATAAAATATTTTATTCTAATCCTTCCTTAGCTCCAAACGTAACCAAAATTTTAACATATTAGTGTTGATGGAATTCAAACATGCAGGAAATGTTTCAACTGAATCCCATAATTTTAAGTATCAAAATCAAAGACAAAAAGAACAGTTCGAATAAGTGAAATCAATTACTTTAAAGTTTTAAGCACTTATTTCTCCGATTGACATCGCCTAATCAAAACTTTCATTAGAACCTTTTTTGTAGAGCATTTAGTGAGCTTTCTAATGGTATTCTTCCATTTCCCAAATTCTCAGGCTTTTTCGAGATATTAAGGAAAGTATACAAAGTTACCAAAACTTTTTTATGTCTGTTAATAAAATATTTTATTCTAACCCTTCCTTAACTCCAAACGCAACCAAAATTTCAACATATTAGTTTTAATGAATGTAGAAAATGCAGTAAATGTTTCAACTGAATCCCATGATTCTAAGTACCCAAACCAAAAACGGCATTCAAAAATTATTTTTTCAGTTTTCTCGAAAACGGTTAAAGCTATCGCCTTGAAAATGGTTCCATTCGTTTTCCTAGCCCAAGAAGCCTATAAAAAGAGTACTTACAAGCTTATGAACTCAAAAACGTAAGCGTTACGATTTTTATTGCGCGAATTTCGCCCCAAACGCCATCTTCCAGTGGGCGGATTTTGCTGGTTAACGAACTTGACCTTTCAAATTGGACGACAGATTTTTGTACCAAATTTCATCAAAATCGGACCATCAGGGAAGCCAGAAATGAGCGAACAGACAAATATATATATATATATATATAAATAAATATATACATACATATATATATATATATATATATACAAATTTGAACCACCGTTATTTTCGGTCTCTAGGGGTTCTGAAACGCGAAATTTTCTAGTCGGCACTTCCGGATTGTTTCATTGTATCAACCTTATAAGCGGGGTTCCTCCCTATGGGGGAGGGAGGAACCGCGCTAAAAGCAAAGGCAATCTCCCGAAGGATCATAAATGAAAATAAAAAACGATGTTGGGTAGATTTTTTAAACTCCCTTAATATACGCAATGAATTCATTCATAGTTGTTTAATTCAATCGCGAAAACCTAAGAAATCAATGCCTAATTTCGGCCTGATCTAGAAATTGATTGTTGTCTAGAAAGAAGAAGAAGAAATTTGAAAATAATATATTGGGTTGGGGCAAAAATAATGCAGGTTTTTAAACGACCAATCCGTTCCAGATGACAAACAACTGTTAAGTGGTCAACACCAACCTTTATCGCAATGTCCCGAGTAAGTTAGCGTGGGTTTTCTCATACCAAAGCCTTCAGTTGTCCTTGGCTTCCAGATCAAAATCTAAAAGATGAAATGTTTTGAACCATCGCAGCATTAAACATTCACTGATGCTTCCTCTACTCCAAACAACATTGATGTTTGAGCCACACTTCGAACATGACAATAATCTAGTTTGGACATGGTGAATTTCAGAGGTCTTTACTCACAGAAAATGTGGCACAACTAAATTTATATTTGGGAAAAACAACAAAAATAATTATTGTATAAAATACGTTAACTAGAATTTAGATTATATTTGTTTACTTGGTGAGCACTTCCTTACAAAAAAATGAATATTCAAAACCTGCATTATTAGCGCGGTTCCTCCCTCCCTCCATAGGGAGAAAACCCGCTTATGAGGTTGACCATATGACGCAATCCGGAACTGCCGACTAGAAAAGTTCACGTTTCAGAAAGAATAGATCTCGAAAATAACGGTGGTTCAACTTTGTGTGTGTGTGTGTGTGTGTGTGTGCGTGTGTGCGTGTGTGCGTGTGTGCGTGTGTGCGTGGGTGCGTGCGTGCGTGCGTGCGTGCGTGCGTGCGTGCGTGCGTGCGTGCGTGCGTGCGTGCGTGTGTATTAGCAAATACATTATCCGACTATAAGCAATTAAAAAATAACAAGGAATAAAAACAGACAAAAAGTCCGACTCGCAGGAACTGCCTCATCTTAGCGCGGTTCCGTTCTTATCCCTAGTCTAATTTCGAAAGATTAAAATAGAAGCAGTTATTATTTTGTTGAGAGGAGATCGTTGACCGTTGATGATGCAAGGTAGGGATTGTCCGGGTTAGGTCACTGCTACTTAATAATACATACCCCATATGTGTATGTATGTGGGCATATATATGTACATATGTGTGCGTGTATATGTGTATGTGTATATGCATATATATAAATATATATATATTATATATGTATATATATATATATATATATATATATATATATATATATATATATGTTAGGTATATTTACATAGATATGTGCATATATTAGTGTTAAATATGTCCTACTTGTATTTACAGCCCTGATGAAGGCTTGAAGTTCAAGCCGAAACATCGGCACAATAAAACCATTTTTACGATAAAATGTAGTTTTATTAAGTAGCAGTGACCGAACCCTGACATTTTGGTTCCACCAGTCTTGAAAGGTAGGATTTACAATCTTACCTGGAAGGGTCGGCAACTGTTGTGTATTTGTTTATTTCTACCTCTTGGTTAAATTATATCATGTGTTCTATAGTTCAGGGTTATATCATATGTTTTGATCAGTCAATAAATGTGAGTGTTGAAAGCAACTATATTTTAACTTATATTACATGGCGCAGTCGAGGTTTTAAGAACCAGTGGAAGATATCAAGAATGGAGTCTTTGATCCCTGTACCAGTATCCCTTGTCTGTGGCGAGAACCCAGCGGGTGAGTGGGTGTCTTTTAAAGAAAGATTTTTAACATATTCGGATGCTATTGGAGCAGTTGAGATCTATAGTGAGAAAAGGCAATTGGCTATTTTTAAGCATTTACTGGGGGTACAAGGCCTTAGAATTTTGAATAGTTTTCCTGTGAAGTATGAGAAGGTAGCTGATGCTATCAAAGGCTTAGATGAGTATTTTTTGCCTCAAAAGAATCTGATTTATGAGCGTTATAAGTTCTTTGTATGTGTTCAGGAGGAGTCTGAAACATTTGGGGATTATTTGACCCGCCTGAGATTGGCCGCAAACTCGTGTGAGTTTGGTGGGTTGTCTGAAGGGATGATACTGGCTAGGTTGGTGGCCGGATTGAGTGATAAAGAACTGAGAGAGACCTTGCTTCAAGACCGGGACTTGACTTTGAACAAAGCTTTGGAGAAGTGTAAGGTGATTCTGGAGTCTCGAGCTAGGACTAAGGAGATGGAGGGAGGCCAAGAGGTGCTGTATGTTAAGCCCGTGCGGCAGGCATCTGGTCAGGGCCCTGCTGTCAGCAAGGGCGGATCCCAGGTTAAGAATTGTGACTACTGTGGTTATAGTCATGAAAAGGGGAGGTGTCCAGCCTATGGTAAGACTTGTAGGAAATGTAATAGGAAAAATCACTTTGAGAGGCGTTGTAAAGAGGCGGTGGTGAGTCTGGTAGAGACAGGCATGGAGAAATCTCTTGGGGAAAGATATTTGTTTGCAACAGAAGGCTGTTCAAAGGGGACTTCAGATTGGATGGTGAAAATTAAGATTAAAGATAGGTGAATGAATTCTCCTCCCTCGTCCTTCCAAAAACCAGCAAATCATCGATAAAGGTGTCTGTCCCGTCCAAACCTTCAAAACTCTTCCTATATTCCCTATGGAAGTGTTCAGGGGCACATGAAAGCCCAAAAGCCATCCTTAAAAACTTATATCGGCCCCATGGAGTGCTAAATGTGCATAAATCAGAATTCTCTTGATCCAATTCAATTTGCCAAAATCCGGACATTGCGTCAAGGGTACTAAAATACTTTGCGCCTTTCAGCTTGCCTGCTATTTCCTCCACGGTCGGTAGCTGAAAGTGTTCCCTTTTGATAGCCTTATTGAGATCCCTAGGGTCCAGACATATCCTTACATCACCATTAGGCTTGTAGGCTATACCAAAGAGCTGACCCAATCTGTCGGCTTGTAAACCTTCTCTATGACCCCAAGACCTTCCATCCGATCCAGCTCCTTCTTAACCTTGTCCATGACTGTAAACGGGATCCTCTTAGGAGGTCTAACAGTCGGCATCACCGATGGGTCCGTGGTGATGTGGCACTTACCTACCATCTTACCGAATCCCTCAAATAGGTCCCCGTATTCCTGCCTTATAGAGTTCAAAGAAATCTCGTCTACTCTGCAGATAAGACCCATCTCAATAGAAGAAGCCAATCCCAACAGCGCAACACTCAAAGGGGTATCCACAATTTCAAAATTCAAAGTGTACTTCCTATTTTTAAGAAAACAGTCTAGGCGACACCGACCTATTACATTCAAAAATCTTCCAGCATAAGTAGAAAGTTTTTTATTAGATTTCATTATAGGAATTTGCCATTTCCGTGCTGTTTGAAATGGAATAACATTAACTTGGGCACCATAAGGGTTGTTGCTGAAGGGTGCTCAGATTATAATTCCCAAGTCTTTGCGTAGGGAAATGTTGGACAAGATCCACTACGCTCACCAGGGAGTTGAGAAGTGCAAAGAGCGAGCGCGAGAGGTACTTTTCTGGCCAGGAATGAATAATGATATTACTCAAATGATACGAAAATGTGACATTTGCTTACGGTATCGTAACTCGAATCCCAGGGAGCCTATGATTATTCAAGATCCACCGCAGGGGCTTTGGCAGAAAGTTGGCGTTGACATCTATACGTTAAGAGGGGTTGACTGGCTGCTTATCGTAGACTACTACTCCAAATTTGTCGAGGTGGTGCAGTTACGAAGCCTGACCAGTGGGCACGTAATCACTTCTATGAAGACGGTCTTTGCGACTCATGGAGTTCCGGAGGAAGTAGTTGCGGATCAGGGCACTCAGTTTTCCTCTAGGGAGTTTTTAAAATTTGCACAAGCCTGGGACTTCAAAAGAACACTGGTGAGCCCCAAGTATCAGCAGGCAAATGGACAGGCTGAGAGATCGATCCAGACTGTGAAGAAGACGCTCAACAAGACCTACGATGCTGGGCGGGATGTGTACCTTTGCCTTCTGGAGCTGAACAACACCCCTAGCCAGGACCTGGCGGCGCCGGCACAGCTGCTGATGAGCAGGCGACTACGGGGTGTTCTGCCCGCAGTGAGTAATCATCTCGAGCCAAGCCGAGTCATGGACCCAGGGGCTGTGAGGAGGGCCCTGAGGAGGCGGCAAGAATTTTACAAAGAGCAGTATGATAGGAGGGGCACGAGGTCTCTGGGGGACCTGGGGATCGGAGAAGAGGTCCTGGTACAGAGGACACCTGGTTCGACTTGGAGCCCAGCCACAGTTGTTGAAAGCTTGGACAGCAGGCCAAGGTCCTACCGTCTCCAGGGAGAGGATGGGCAGCAACTGGAGAGGAACCGGAGGCACATTACCCGCAAGGACGGGGACAGGAAGGGAGGAGAGGAGGTGGAGGGTGAAGGCGAGGATTCCAGAGCGGAAGTCACCGAAGAAGTAGGACATCGAACGAGATCTGGGAGGTTGGTCCGGAAGCCCCAGCGTCTCGATCTGTGAGGGCCACTTCTCTAAGGAGGAAGATGTTGTGTCTTTGTTTATTTCTACCTCTTGGTTAAATTATCATGTGTTCTATAGTTCAGGGTTATATCATATGTTTTGATCAGTCAATAAATGTGAGTGTTGAAAGCAACTATATTTTAACTTATATTACAGCAACACTAGAAACCGTCCCGCTAGTTACAAGGTCTTGGAATCTTGGAACTCTATATTTCTAACAATAAATTGTTTTTGTTATTTTACTTAACCTGTTTTATTTTCGAATACATTATCCAACTATAAGCAATTAAAAAATAACAAGGAATAAAATACAGACAAAAAGAACACTTCGAATAAGCGAAATCAATTACTTTAAAGCTTTAAGCTCTTATTTCTCCGATTGACATCGCCTAATCAAAACTTTCATTAGAACCTTTTATGTAGAGCATTTAATAAGCTTTCTAATGGTATTCTTCCGTTTACCAAAATTCTCAACAGTTTTCGAGATATTAATGAAAGTTCCCAAAATTTATATTATTTCTAGCAACAGAAAATTGGCCTCATTTTTCATATCCTGTTTTACACACAAAATTTTCGCAACATAAGAAATTACAAAAATAAACAAAGTCCGTCACGCAGGAGCTGCATAACTAAGCACTTTCCTCAGAATTTGGGTAGTGTAGACTGCTTTCCAGAACAATTTGCTTAAAATATCCTACATAAATAAAATAAAATAAATAGTTCTCATTTTGTAATGAGTAACTGATCAATTATTAATTTGCATCCAGAGTTATGTTTACACATGGTACCTACTACACTACGTAATAAATACAAAAATCCTCATATTATCGTATTTTGATCTAACGCAGGAACAGGATACAGTCACACTAGTGGTAGAAGGCGCTCCTTGCGGCGGCTTTGTGAACCTACGTCTGCCGGCTTTTCTATTCAAATATATTACAAATTAAACCCCCGCTTTCCGATTGACCGATTCAGCTCATTTTTACAACACTTCTTTCTCATGAGTTACCCACGACGTATACAGCGTTTCGTTGCAATACAGCAGAAATTACGACCGGTATGAGTACATTAGGAATTTGGGTCCGGAGTAAACCCCCCCTTCTAATGAACCGATTTAGTTTCTTTTTACAACACATATTTAGCTGTAGATTACCACTACGAATACCGAGTTTCGTCGAAATATACCAAAAATCACGGCTGGTAGTGGCGAATTGGTATTGTGGGTCCGGAGTAAACCCCCCCTCCTAATGAACCGATTTCGTTTATTTTTACAACACATATTTACCTGTGGATTAGCACTACGAATACCGAGTTTCGTCGAAATATACCAAAAATCACGGCTGGTAGTGGCGAATTGGTATTGTGGCTCCGGAGTAAACCCCCCCTTCTAATGAAGCGATATAGTTCATTTTTATATCTCACTTTTCTCTCTATATTAACACTACGAATACCAAGTTTCGTTGAAATATAACAAATATTACGGCTGACATAGTCAAATAAGTGTTTTGGGTTCGGGGTAAACCCCCCCTTCCGGTGGACCGACTTTGGTGGTTAACGAACTCGTTCAATCGTTTGCTAATTGAATGCTATATACCAAGTTTCGTGACGAAAAAACAAAAACTCTGGCCGCTATCGTGTTAACAGACACATATATATATATATATATATATATATATATATATATATATATATATGCATATATATATATATATATATATATATATATATATATATATATATATATATATATATATATAGATATATATAAATTTTAACGGGGGTCATTTTCGGTGTCTACTAGGTAGGATCGATAAAGATTTGAAGAAATTTTTCAAAAATTCCGTCATGAGTCCAACCTCAATAGCTACTTTCCTTCGGAGGAAAGTGCTAAAAGCAATAAAAAACGAAGGGAAAGAGACAAAAATTACAAAAAGAACGACAAAAACCCGTTCATAAAAACAAAACAGATGTATTTGAAGATTTAAGCTCTTATTTCTCCGATTGACATAACCTAATCAAAAATAGTTTTAGAATTTTTTTTGTAGAGAATTTAGTAAGCTTTCAAATAGTTTCTATCCACTTACCACGATTTCCCAACCGTGTTCGTGATATTAATGAAAGTATACGAACTTCCCAAAACTTTTCATGTCTGTTCATAAAATATTTTATTCTAACCCTTCCTTAACTCCAAACGTAACAAAACTTTCAACATATTAGTTTTAATGAAAGTAGAACATGCAGATAAAGTTTCAACTGAATCCCGTAATTCTAAGTACCCAAACCAAAAACGGTATTCAAAAACTATTTTTCTAATTTTCTCGAAAACGGTTAAAGCGATCGCCTTCAAAATGGTTTCATTCGTTTTCGTAGCCCAGGAATCATATAAAACGAGTACTTACAAGCTTATGAACTCAAAAACGTAAGCGTTACGATTTTTTTTGCGCGAATTTCGCCCCAAACGCCATCTTCCAGTAGGCGGATTTTGCTGGTTAACGAACTTGACCTTTCAAATTGGACGAAGGATTTTTGTACCAAATTTCATCAAAATCGGACCATTCGTCTTCTATCTAGAGAGCGAACAGACAAATATATATATATATATATATATATATATATATATATATATATATATATATATATATATATAAATAAATATATACATATATATATATATATATATATATATATATATAAATAAATATATACATATATATATATATATATATATATATATATATATATATATATATATATACAAATTTGAACCACCGTTATTTTCGGTCTCTAGGGGTTCTGAAACGCGAAATTTTCTAGTCGGCACTTCCGGATGGTTTCATTGTATCAACCCTATAAGCGGGGTTCCTCCCTATGGGGGAGGGAGGAACCGCGCTAAAAGAAGAGTTTGAATAAGCGAAATCAATTACTTTAAAGTTGTAAGCACTTATTTCTCCGATTGACATCGCCTAATCAAAACTTTCATCAGAACCTTTTTTTGTAGAGCATTTAGTAAGCTTTCTAATGGTATTCTTCCGTTTACCAAGATTCTCAACCTTTTTCGAGATATTAAGGAAAGTATACCAAGGTACCAAAACTTTTTATGTCTGTTAATAAAATATTTTATTCTAACCTTCCGTAACCAAAATTTCAACATATTAGTTTTAATGAAAGTAGAACACGAAGAAAATGTTTCAACTGAATCCCATGATTCTAAGTATCCAAACCAAAAACGGTATTTAAAAACTATTTTTACAATTTTCAACAACAAAAATGGTTCTAATGAAAGTTTTGATTAGGCGATGTCAATCGGAGAAATAAGTGCTTAAACCTTTAAAGTAATTGATTTCGCTTATTCGAACTGTTCTTTTAGCGCGGTTCCTCCCTCAACAATCCGGAAGTGCCGACTAGAAAATTTCGCGTTTCAGAACCCCTAGAGACCGAAAATAACGGTGGTTAAAATTTGTATATATATATATATATTAGAAAATATATGGAAAAAGGAAGGATGAGGTAAGATGTTTCTGAGAAAAAAAGACTAATGCATTCTCAGGCAACACTTGGATAATTTGATTAAAGAGAATTGAATCTTTCTATTTAATGTATTTCCTCTCTACTACAGTTCCTTAAGACCTAACTCTTCAAACTTATTCCGTATAAAAACTTTTCTTATTCAAACATTAAAAAAAAAAAAAATCCATGGATGAGCGCGGAATATCCGCCCGCGGATTATCGAGAGTTTACTGTATTTGTCTGTTCGCGGATTTCTGGCCTCCCTAATGGTCCGATTTTGATGAAATTTAGTACAAAAATTGGTCGCCCGATTTGAAAGGTCAAGTTCGTTAACCAGCAAAATCCGCCCACTGGAAGATGGCGTTTGGGGCGAAATTCGCGCAAAAAAAAATCGTAACGCTTACGTTTTTGAGTTCATAAGCTTGTAAGTACTCGTTTAATAGGCTTCTTGGGATAGGAAAACGAATGAAACCATTTGCAAGGCGATAGCTTTAACCGTTTTTGAGAAAATTGGAAAAATTGTTTATGAATACCATTTTTGGTTTGGGTACTTAGAATCATGGGATTCAGTTGAAACATTTTTTGCATATTTTACTATCATTAAAACTAATATGTTGAAATTTTGGTTACGTTTGGAGTTAAGAAATGGTTAGACTAAAATATTTTATTAACAGACAAAAAGTTTTGGTAACTTTGTATATTTTCCTTAATATCTCGAAAAAGGTTGAGAATCTTGGTAAACGAAAGAATACCATTAGAAAGCTTACTAAATGCTCTACAAAAAAGGTTCTGATGAAAGTTTTGGTTAGGCGATGTCAATCGGAGAAATAAGTGCTTAAAACATTAAAGTAATTGATTTTGCTTATTCGAACTGTTCTTTTTGTCTGTTTTTATTCCTTGTTATTTTTTAATTGCTTATAGTTGGATAATGTACTTTACAATAAAACAGATTAGGCAAAATAAGAAAAACAATTCATTGTTAGAAATATAGCTTGCCAAGAGAAAAAGATTCGATGAAGTCTTTTGAATATTTTCAATTGCCTTTATGCTGTTGGTTTTTTTATTTTATTTTTTAATTGATTTTATCTGTAGAATTATTACTATAGTAAAAGAACACAGGAATATGTGAAAATTTTTGATATTTTCCAATTCATTGAAACGTATGAAATGAAGTATCGGTAGAAGAGGTTTCTAGGGTCTTGGGGACCCGACCCCAGGTATAGCCATAAAACCCTTTGAACAAAGGCCGAGGAAAATATTATCTGTTTCTATTCTATGCTTTTCAAATGAGATAAGGGATATGAAACTCCGGCAGGAATTTTATCATCCCACGGCTCGCTGGTAAAATTCCTCGCTAAAAAAAAAAAAAAAAAAAAAAGAAAAAAAAATGAACTGGAACCGCGCTAAGATGACGCAGTTCCTGCGAGTCGGACTTTTTGTCTTTGATTTGGGTACTTAGAATTATGGGATTCAGTTGAAACATTTTCTGCATGTTCGAATTTCATCAACACTAATATGTTGAAATTTTGGTTACGTTTGGAGTAAAGAAAGTGTTAGAATAAAATATTATATTAACATACAAGAAAAGTTTTGGTAACTTTGTATACTTTCGTTAGTATCTCGAAAACCGTTGACAATCTTGGGCAGCAGAAGGTTACCATTCGAAAGCTTACTAAATGCTCTACAAAAAAGGTTCTAAAGAAAGTTAAAATTGATCTTCTTATTTTACTTAATCTGTTTTATTGTCAAATACATTATCTGACTATAAGCAATTTAAAAATAACAAGGAATAAAACAGACAAAAAGAACAGTTCGAATAAGCGAAATCAATTACTTTAACGTTTTAAGCACTTATTTCTCCGATTGACATCGCCTAATCAAAACTTTCATCAGAACCATTTTTGTAGAGCATTTAGTGAGCTTTCTAATGGTCATCGTCCGTTTCCCAAGATTCTCAACCTTTTTCGAGATATTAAGGAAAGTATACAAAGTTACCAAAACTTTTCATGTCTGTTCATAAAATATTTTATTCTAACCCTTCCTTAACTCCAAACGTAACATAACTTTCAACATATTAGTTTTAATGAAATTAGAACATGCAGATAATGTTTCAACTGAATCCCGTGATTCTAAGTACCCAAACCAAAAACGGAATTCAAAAACTATTTTTCCAATTTTCTCGAAAACGGTTAAAGCTATCGCCTTGAAAATGGTTTCATTCGTTTTCCTATCCCAAGAAGCCTATAAAACGAGTACTTACAAGCTTATGAACTCAAAAACGTAAGCGTTACGATTTTTTCTGCGCGAATTTCGCCCCAAACGCCATCTTCCAGTGGGCGGATTTTGCTGGTTAACGAACTTGACCTTTCAAATTGGACGACGGATTTTTGTACCAAATTTCATCAAAATCGGACCATCAGGGAAGCCAGAAATGAGCGAACAGACAAATATATATATATATATATATATATATATATATATATATATATATATATATATAAATAAATAAATATATACATATATATATATATATATATATATATATATATATATATATATATAAATAAATAAATATATACATATATATATATATATATATATATATATATATATATATATATATATACAAATTTGAACCACCGTTATTTTCGGTCTCTAGGGGTTCTGAAACGCGAAATTTTCTAGTCGGCACTTCCGGATTGTTTCATTGTATCAACCCTATAAGCGGGGTTCCTCCCTATGGGGGAGGGAGGAACCGCGCTAAAAGCAACTAACCCTAGTGGGAATTCAACCCAAGACCTTAGGCAAGGTGTGTTCTCGCCTGAAAACTCATAGCCACCTGACCTCCCCTTGATGGTTATTGTACAATGTTTTGCTGAGTGCATCCACCTGACTTCGTCCGGCGCACTCAAGCCAAGTAAAGAAGCAATAGAAGCAAAAATCAAACTATCCCAAAATTTGTAAAAATACCATCATTGCTTTAGAAAAAAATTAATTTCATTCCCAACACCAAACTGATATTTATAAGACAAAATTATGGAAGTTCTATAATTGGGCTTCACAGAAATGAATATCTAAGGAAGATGGAAATGTAATAGCTAATCTATCTATTCTGTGAGAGTTTACAGCTTTGATTTCAATTTTAAAGTTAAATTTAATTTCTTGTCATTTATAATTAACGTCGTAGCATAATATTAATCATTGAACTAGATAATATAATATTTCAATAAATATAATGTATTGGATACTTGTATTTACTGCAAATACTCACCAAAGAACTATTTTCCATTTTCAAAACCTTTAATAATCTTTCTTACTATATAGTTTCTTTTATTTATTTATATTATTTATTGTATTTAATATATACCACACATATTGTGATAATTATATTTATATTCTTCTTATCATTACTTTATTTGAATAATTTCATTATTTTTATTTGATAATCTAGCTGAATTAGTAATGAGTTGTAGATAGTTAGCCGTTGAGATGATAGGGAATAGTTGGGATTCGTCTAGGAAAATATCAATACGATTTTTGTAAATCTCTGCATTAAGGACGTGTCGGCTACTCTTTGACAGCCTTCGTCAGCAATGAATGCCGGGGGAGGGGGGGATTACCAAAGTTAGTAGTTAAGTGACCATGGTGAAAATATATACTCGAGGGCTAACTATCTAGAACTTATTAATAATTAAGGTAGATTATAAAAAAAAAAAATAATAATAATAATGAAATAAAATAACACAAAAAAAAAATAATAAGAGTATAAAAATAACTATATAAATATAATAATCACAATATGTGTGGTATATATTAAATACAATAATGAATATTAATAAATAAAAAAAAAACTATATAGTAAGAAATATTATTAAAGGTTTTGAAAATGGAAAATAGTTATTTTATGTTCTTTGATGAAAATTCGTAGTGAATACCAGTAGCCAATACATCTCATTTATCAAAATATTATATTCTCGTCTAGTGCGATATTGACAACCCTGTATTGAATGCTTAATTTGTTTTCTCAATGAAATATATTATATTAAATTTTTATTATACTAAGCTGTCCCAAAAATATTTTATTCTTTCAGAATAATAACCTCAGCATTCTTGATTTTTTAGAACTATCTATATTTTAATTGTTTATTTAAATTTTTTCAATGATGTTTTGTGTTAAAATAATAAAATGTAACAAGCTAAATTTTAATTGGTATTGAATCTAAAAAATCATTGAGTCTCAAAAAAAAAAAAAGAAAAAAAAAAAAGAGAGCCGAATTACCAAATAAATATCATAAAACTAATTGTTGAACATCAATGGTATTTTGTTTTAGTCCATGTTTCTGCCCACAAGGATGTGAGCTAACTGTTCACACTAGGTTTGTTAAGACATCTCAATTACGTAAAATATTATACTTTGATTTTCATAAAATATTAAGATAAGAAATAAAAAAAAGTCATCAGAAAATAAGTTATATTTTAGAAAAGCCTTATATACACAGTTTAAATTATACAATATTATTCTATTTGAACGATTAATCTACATTAAGTTTACTGACATCTTCATAAGGCAATTTATCAACAATTTTTCCTCTAAGCGGGCCGGATGCTATTTTTACAGACACACAATACTTCTCTGGGTATACATCCTCAAGTTCAGCAATCAGATCTCTGTGAGCACCATTTAAGATTTTAACCTTTCTTTTTGGTTTAGGAATGACTGTTTCCAAATGAGACTGATCTAATTTCAATTTGTGATTAGAGTCCAACATTTTTACCATCGCTGCATATTTGTCTATTACCTCAAGAACTACACCTTTTTTATTTCGAAACTTTTCACCTAGCGAACCAGTCACCACTTTGACAATAATATCTTCTGATAACCAGTAGTCTTTTCTCTTCACTTTCTTCTTTTGTTCTTCCTCTTCTTTAATAATTTCTTCTAAAGCTGAAAGTTTTCTTTTTTCTTCTTTTTTTGTCTTCTTTGAAGATACTGATTCGGAAGCCAATTTTGCTAAGGCTGATTCTTTGGAGTTTATTTTAATAGGATCAGGTTTCTTAAAAGTATTTAAACTGATAGTTATTTTTTCGTCTTCACTCCTAACTAAATCAGTTGGCACATGTTTTGGAATCTTCTCGTCCAGATGTTTGCCCCTCTCGATTTGTTTTTCTAAAAGCTTCATCATCCTTTCATGATCATCCCGATCCATTTTTTCCTTTTTCGCCAAAGCTTCTTGAAGTTTAATTGTCTCAGGATCCCGGTCAATATAAGTGACAAACCAACCCTTTTCTGTTTCATCAACTACACACTTACCTTCTCTCCCCAGCCACTTAACAAACTCTGTCAGAGTTTCCCACTGGGTAGCATTCATGTGTAAGTGATGTCTGTCAGCAATGTAATCTTGGTATACTCTATTAGCATGAACTCTTTTCGTTCCAAACTGTCGTCTCAATAACTCCAGATACCCATCACAAAATTCTTTAGAAAACTGATTCAGGTAAGTACTTTGGTTGTCAGCAAACAATAATAGCTGCCTTTGGTGTGACTCCGACATTGTGTGACATTTGAAA